>LUCH01018613.1:0-12980 GCA_013368495.1 Paragonimus heterotremus | reverse complement strand
TCATAGTTGCGACGTATTACACGGGCGTTATCAGCCAATCGGATACGAGGTGAACGTTTTGGCATTGCAAAGGATGCACACACACAACACTCAGCAATTTCATATTCAATAGTTAACGGGTTTACACTCTGATAGCGCTCTTCGGAAGTGCTTTCACTGTGACAGTGACGCTTTTTACTGCATAGTGACCTAGCACAACATTATACGCGGACACCGGAGGTAGCACTATGCACTCTTCCGTTGCCTCGCCCATCTGTCCACGACGGTAGTACATGTATTGCATTCGCTAACCTCAAACTGTTCTATGAAATCTAAAATGTGTGTGAACTCAGTGCCAAATGGCCTGAGCTTAACTCTGCGTGAGTGTAAACAAACTGTAATCAGACAAGGTATGGTACAAATCAAACATGTCAAGACGCCGATGCCTTTCTGATACGTTCACTAGTATAACTAAGTTTAGTTTGTATTCACTTCGGTGCTTTTCCGAACAAGTGTTTGAAAGATGTAATTGTTTGCCAGTATTACCAGCTATATCCACTTCATCTTGTTTTTTGAAACCCCACTTCCCACTAAAGTATGTCATCTCGATCTCCGTTGAGGCCAGCAAATCCGTGCGCACCAATTCCACCTCGTCAATAATATTATTTGCCCTGGTGTTTGTTATCACTCGTGCAACTTTTTACCTCAATTACTCTGCAATCCAGAGTTAGATGAAACATCAAAAAATTGTTAATTTGCCATTCGTCCTCTTGTTTCTTACAGGCTGTTGATATTCGCTCTGAGTTTTCCGATATCCGACAAAATTGTTGGACGACTAAATTAACTGAGTACTGTTAACGATCTACGTCTGATTGGTTGGTTATGTGTAGCTAAAAATGATCGCCGATCAGATAACAAAACTGGATTGATATTTCTACAGTACTATAGAATGGATGTTCGACTTAATAGGCTAGTTTGACAATGTCAGTCGAACAAAACTCGGACTGAGCAGGTAAAGTCAATGGTAGATTCAATCAGGTTGAGAACTGTCATCTGTGCCACACTGTCAAAATGGCTCAGTAAAAGAAATTCAAGGTGGATGAGGCATGACTGAAGGCCGAGTTGTCGAATGAAAATAAGGAGTAAAAATGACAAGACTGATTCTTCTAGGTCCCGGAACCAGTGATACTCACTTCGACAACCGTCGGTATTAAAAAAAAATTTCGGCTGGAGACGTAGATGACTTTCTCACCATCCAAGTATGTCTGTGGGTCGGTCTGTCAGTTTTACTGTAGACAGCATCAGTCGAGTCCTGTCGAAATCCTAATCCTTAGATGCGAACATGCATGCATACTACATCCCACATCCTGATTTTGTTTAAAAACTGGTGAATCTTTCGAAATATGTCGGACCTTCTTGGATAAACATGGATATCTGATGAGTAGTCGGGGATTTGGTTAATTTTAAAGTTGAACATCACAAGACGATTGGGCAACCTGATCATTACTCACAAGCGAGAGTGGTTGAGCGTTCACTTATGATAATTCGGTCGTGCCTAACTTGAGGTCAATGGCGCAGTGGTAAACACGGTTGCCTCATGAACACCATGCGACAGCTGCGATCAATTGTGAGTGATGTTCAACTTTAAAAACATGGATATAGCTGCACTGTGTAACGTCAGTATCGCCTGTCACTCACGTGTTCTGATTAGGGTGCCTTTCTACTGAAGAATGTGGAATTGTGGACTGTTGAATCATTGACGCATTCACGTCCCGCACGATCGCACGTTGACAATCCAAACGTAGGCCCGACATCATGACTAAATGTGTAATGGTCGCTGTGCTTGATATTGAGTTGCCTCAAGCCAAGAGATCAGTAAACCTTAATTACTTCGGTTTTCCTGCTACCGAGCTTTCACGTCTCCATGTTGATATCGTGGTGAAGTTCCTACCGTTGCAAATTGTGTCCTACCCGGGCCGTGTGTGTCAGCCTTGATACTGATTGGTTGGCCTGCTAACTAATCGGTCCTGAGCGCACGTGTGTGTGTGCGTGCCTCATCAGACAGTCGCGCCCCCCGAATCATTTGACTGTACCGCTGCACCCACTAGCCTTGGCCATTTATTTCTCATCCACTCGTTAGCACGTTTTCAGTTATTGCGTTGCGTACTTGCCGTACGAACACAACTGATACTTGCAGACTACGTTTTGGGCTACAGACATAACAGGCTGATGTACTATTATCCAATGATCTGTTTACGCCCATCATTCGTATCGCTATTTCGGTTTTTGCTTTCTGATTGGTGTACTGTTCGACTAGTCACACTTGCGGTTACTGTAGTGCGTTCGCCTGTGTCTTGCACTGGGAGACAATCCAGCGGATGCTCTCAGACTTTGTGTTTTGATTCCGCGTGTTTGGTCGGTTTATTACTGTTAGTAGAAGGAAGATGTTGGAAACTCTCGTACACCGTTGATGAACCTAATCAAGAAATCTTGATACCGTAAGGAACAACTCACATTACGATTACACTTTCATAGACCCTTCACTGATGGAACTATTTCTTTTACATCTCCGTGTGGTTTTTCATTTTCTCACTGTAGTAGGCGGACAACCAGCTGGCAGATCGACTTTCTTGGCCGAAAACAGTACACATCAACCATCTGTTTCGTTCCCGTCCCAGTCAACCACCGAACCGGAGAAGACATGTATTAACAGTTCTCAGTCTGTCAATTGTGCGTCTGCGGCTGAGAATTTTCCAACCAGTTGTGTGCATATGGCGGATCATCGTGTTGCCTTTCCAACCGAGTCCCCTTCTGTCAGACGAAAGTCTAACTCACCATCACATCCGTCCTCTTCAAATCGTGTGGCGTTGGCTGTGATGAACCAAAAAAACACTTCATTGACGAACGTGCCCCTGCGTCCTCGAAGCACCTCGGACTGTCCATTGGTATCCGGCCATGAGGTTATCGACACGACGGGGGCGGATGCCTCAAGCAACGACATCATTCAGAAATCTAGGTTACGGGACCCTAGACCGTACAAGTGTAATGTATGCCAAATCGGATTTCGTGTGACTGGCCATTTGCACAAACATTATCGAGCCAAATCGCATCTGTTCCAAGTACTCCAATCCCATAATCTACCCTCGGACACCATCGAGTGTGTACGTCATAGTCGCATTAGCATCTCACAAGTCGTGAACCCCGACAGTGGACAATTGCGAGTGCGAGCGATTGAACGAATCCTTGCCATAGCGCAGCCTTCCCAGACCGGTACCCGTGCCTCGGTCGAATACACTACGCTCGCAAAATCAAACTAGTTAACGAATGTGTGTGCACAAAAATTACTAGAACTGGCACTCTGCCCTTCATCGTATGTTTCCTATGCTCTCATGACCATTACTTTTGTAAGCGCCATCGCACTGTCACTACCGTTGAAATTTGGACTGTATCAGCGTTTTTAATTCGATGTAGAATGCATTTTTCCGCGAGACAGAAACATTGTGTGTATCCCACCAACGTACATGCTGTATAAATGCAAACCTTGTGCACCGGCTTACATGTGTACATGTTTTGTTTTACTGCTTGGGTAGCCTACTTAATAATTTCACGAAACCACTATCGATATGGATGTTGCTATGTTTTGCCCAACTGCCCGCTGATCCGTTGTGTGTATGATGTTGTTAGGCTATTACTAGAAGGCACGTTTTAGATTTCAAGGCTTACCGTCCATATAATGCCTTCATATCAAGCCGACCCACAGTAAGTCGCACAGGTTGAAATGCAATCGTGGTCACGTGCTGTGAGTCACTGGCGGTGTGCTCGAATTAATGAATTATCCAGCGTATCTGTTTTGGCGCATAACTTGGTGTGGCACGTCAAGCAAGGATGCGGTTGTGCAGCAATCCAGTGATGATTGACGGTGAATGCATTTGCAACTGATAACCTTGAAGATAGGCAACGGGAACTGAGATCCGCTTAAATGAGTACATATTTGGACAAAAAAATGACAGGATGGTTTTCAGCGCCCGGCCCGAACGAATCAATTATGTGTGTGAAGTGCATCGGCTTCAATCAGACTTACTGTAATTTTACGTTCATACACTTATAAAATGTCCACACTGTATAAACAAGCCCATTTGCATCCTTGTTAATGCTGTGACCTGTTGGTAACGAACGTTTACATTAATCCATTGAGTCGCCATTTCACGCTCTATTCTATGCATGACTTTCATCGGTTCATTTGACTCAATTGTCTATTGATCTTCGCAAGTTAGTCGATAAATGCTCAACTTTTCGTAATTGATTGGAATATGGGAACCGAACGGACGAATCGTAGTTAGAACTCAACAGGTTGAATGAAAGTATACGGAATGTGTACAGAATGTACGGCAACAACTTTAACGATGGCATGAACACACACAAGACTTGGGGTTCATTCGTCCATTCTTCCACATCTCATGCGCTTGTCAAATTTTTAGCCTTCGTAGATCAGTAGTCCGATATCAATGTAAATACGTTGGATCGCATAAACCGAACTTTGACCACAGCTGAGGCGATCAGAATTCAATGTAGTAAGCCATCCTTGTGCATACACAAGTGCTTTGTTCAGGCCTTGTGGTTGCCATGGTCCCACCACCGACATTTTGACCGATCGAATTGTCACAATTCCAGTTGCGTCATAATTGTGATGTAACTGTGTCAAAACGTTGTCTCCATGTCAATCTGTGACGATTTAACGTAACGTTTCAGCTCCACACTAGAATCCGTTAACAAATAAGTGTGCCGGAATCAGACTGTTCTGCCACTCACCGTGTTCGCTCGCTTTTCGTTTCAGCGTCAACGACATTGTCGTAGTGGACGTCTATACCTGTGTGTCAATTGAACGAATTCCACGAATAGAAAGCTTCCAATACAAGCTGTTCCCTTTTCATTTCCGCTGGCGAGACCACTTTCGTATGGTCCGTGTTGACCTCGTAACCCGTGTCTGTGCAGTGGTGCCATACTTGTAGGGTCCGCTCGTCACGTCGTTAATTTAGGCCCGTACACGCTTGTGCATAGCTGCTTGCCTATCTCTCCCACACATACCGTTGGTCACATTCGAGATACGGAATCCTGTAGACCACACCAGATTGTTCATGTGATTCTACACGATCCTTAACGTCTATCAAAGCTGAACGGAATGTTGAGCTTGGCTTGTGATAGTTTGTGCAATTTTTGTGCCGCTTCAGATGTGCCGTGGCATTGTCATTCTTGTGTTGTGCTCTGCATATTCAGTTGTTGTGACCCCTGTGATAGATGCCTTTACGAAACTACTGGGGTACTCACTGGAAGTGAACAGTTTGAGCAGCTGTTCTCGTTCCTGTCATATATATATATATATATATATATAGGAGATAATCAATATTCCTGGCTAAAAGGACTTAACACGTGGGCATTTACTCCCAGTATTGTCTTGCCATGTTGACTAGATCTGTCAAGATATATTAAAATGTGGCTTTGTATAGAATTCCGAATGATTTCAAACATTTTCTCACTGTTGCCCGCCTTAAAATCCGATCCAAATTCCTTGGATCATCACTGGGATCAAATTGACTGACTGACTTACAGGAAAGTAGAATTACAGACAATATAGCAACAGCGACTAGCGCTTTCAACGGCATGGCAACAAGTAGAACAGGAACAAATCACAGAAGTTCTAAACAGTTTGTAAAGAACAGTCGATGTAGCAGCCTTCACCAAAGATAGACCGCCTCTGTGTTAACAAACGTGGGTGTAAACCTCACTCATTCTGTAATCAATCCGCACACACTACGATCCTCTTTTTGATTCAACTGTGTACAGCGTTCTGGATTTAGTGTCTAATCAGGCAAGAGCGTGGAGAACAACATATGAACTCTTGTATAAGTCAATCAATTATCGGCACTCAGGTCAAACTGAGTTGTTACCCTATTCGCTTAAGGGATGAAAATGCAGCCAAAGTTACGTAGGCCCTCGATGGAGAGGGGCGTGTATGTATATAAGGGCGCGGAGTGTCGAGGATGAAGGTCAGGAAATTTCACTCTCTGGTTCGTGCTGGCTGAGTGACACTAACTCACTCTGCCTACTTTTTTTTGTCAAGCAGTACATGCACCGGCTGTGATATAACATGAGAGGATTGTCACGTTCTTATCGTTTTTCTGAAACCGTATCGGGTAGCTGTTGTATCGTAAATCGGAACGCAAGGCAATCGTAACGAGGGTAAACAGCATGTATGCAATATGACCCACAGACGTAACACGTGACATTAAGCCAGTGAACGAGTTACAGTTGAACCAATCATCGTCGCGATATATCACGCCGGCGTGTGAGTAGGCAATCAGATACGAGGTGAATGTTATGGATATACACACACATACATACAACAGTAGCGCAATACGAATCCGATCTGAGATGCACTGATGAGACTGCTTTGCTAGGATTTTAATTTTGTGTTGCCATACCAAATAGTGTATCCAATTTCAACGGACAGTCATCTCGCCCACCATTCTCCGTTAATATCCATTAGTTCGGATGGCACTTTGACGTTAGTCACTATCACTGACACACTTTTGTATGGTGGAAATCAACAGACGATACAGCATAGCCAGAACGATGTCATGCAACAGTGTTGCGCAAGTGATAAGAATGCCCACCCCGAAAAACTCTCAATGTCAAATGCGGTGTGTGTACAGCAAAAGCAGAATAAAGTTTGTGTGACATGACAGTTGAGTGGCCCCGCAACATGCAATGCATCCTCATTAACCACTGAGTGAAAGCCAGATGCTTCCTGATTGGTTTTGCTAGGTAGAACTCAGTCTTGTGTTTAAACCACGCCCACATGTTTATGGTATGACTGCACATGCACTAGCGTGCTTCTAACGCTTGACTAGCGTGACTGATCACTCCATTGGTCCAGTCTACCGCTCGTGGAGGCTATTCAGTTCCTAATGACTGTTCTGTTAATATAGCAGATAGCACGTGCAATCCATGGTTAAGTTGAGAACTAAGTATCCTGTGGCCTACTTTGTAATGTACATTGTAATAAAGGAACTAAGATTTAGGGAGAAACATGACCAGATGAACAGTAGGAGGGAAACGAACGATTTCCAAACCATGCAGAAAGTGTTGTCCTATACGGTCGTTGAGATTGATTTTTCATGCTGGTTGCGAATTGACACAATAAAAAAAGCAACCTATTCATTCACAAACGGGTCCATAACACACGGTTAGATAACATTTTCTCTAGGTGTGGGTACTGCAAAGTAAGAGCAACAATGTTTCTAAGCATATTTCCGAACGTCCGCATATGGTATGACCGTTTTCTTGACCCTTCTAATCGCTCAGTTCCATTTTCACTGGACAGGTCTTTTTCCGATCTCGGACAATCGAGTAAATCTGTATCTTGGATTCCGGAATTGTGGTAACTCTTGAAAAGAACGACGGAAAAGATAGGCTAACAAGTTCAAGTGAATTATATTGTAAATAGCCCAGTTTGTGGACACTCCATTGGAAACGAAATCGTCGTTGTTAGGTGAAAGTCCAAGTCTGTTAATTGAAACGGAACTGTTTTGTAGCGGTCCTCACTCTAAATGATAGAGATTGAGCAGAGCCAGTATCGGACTGATGTCATGATCTGAAGGGTAGAGTTACACTTCAGGCCGATAGGGATGGATTGCCAGCTTGGTTGTCGTTAAGGGTGGTCCAAACCGACAACAACGTTAAAACGCACGTGCACACGCTTTCCTAAGGAATGACACATTTATAACTATGATTAGATGTATTTTACAGAACGTTATTGGAACCAATTAAATCATCGCCCAAGAAACTCCTTAGGATGTAAACAAACATTGACGTTCAGAACATGGTTCTTGATGGCTGACCTTACGCCTTAGATACTGTAGCTTATTTGAGGTTACGCGGCACTACTGATGGTCCGAACGCAATGACCGTCCTGTTTGCCATATCTTTTCCACTTCAGAACGCTTACACTCCTCGATATGAGTTTTACGCCGTTCGATGTCATTTGGCGTTTACTGAAGGAGTTCTTGTGATAATGCTTTATATCCCCAGAGTCGTCCAAATTAAACCAATCACATTAGCGCATTACGGCACATGGTGGAAGCATATACATTGTAAGGAAATCCTAACATAATGCGGAAGTTTACGCTCACAGACCTTATAACCGGGTCAGATCACTATCGGATCACGATAGTATGGATAGAGTAGGACGATGAAAAGGAGCTACATGATCCGGACAAAATAAACGCTCCAACTTTTTGTGAAAGGAACTGTCAGATGTTTGCAATGAGCATTCGTCGACTTAACCTGTTTGGAACACCAGTGAGGGTAAGCCTTCGTTCAATGTTGTGACTGTAGTGTAATGCATCCATTTGCACTCTTTGTGACAGTTGTAATTTCTCCAAATTACTATTGAGCATTTCGATTTGTTGTTGTGTCACGGTATCCGGCGAATGTGGAGCCAGAACTGAAATGTGCGCATTATCAGGGATACTCATGATGTCATCAGCGATCTCTACTAGTTCATCCAGGGCAATTTGTCCTCTGGATGCCAGAATGCTACGGACGAAATTAGGTAGTCTTTGTAGGAAAAGCTGTCGGAATAACGCTTCGTCAATGAACCTTCCGTTCAGTAATTGTTGTAGCCTCCGCAATAGTTGAGATGGTTTGCGATCACCGATCTCTTCGCCGCTGATCAAAGCTTCAAGCAGTTTTTGCTCTGATGCTGTTGTACGTTCGAGTGGTGTATATTTGAGATGTTCGTATGGTTCAGTCGGATGTGGGGACATAATATCATGCCCTTCCTGCACTATATCGCTTGGTAGCTCACAGATTATATGAGAATACATAGTAGAAGAGTGAGTAATGCCTCTTGTGTGAAACTGCATCTCTGCCAACTTCAACCATACGGTTGGGTCATTATTCCAAAATTTTGGAAGATGGATGCCAATGAGCCTCGCAGAACTATTGCATGGCACGTTATTGTCAGTCATTTTTAAATAGGACTACGCGGAAGCAGAAAATTAAAATGACAACTGTGAATACTGTGCAAGATAGGAATAAATATATATGTACACAGATATATAACTAGATGGTGCTCGGTGAAGAAAAGATGTATATATGTAGGGCTCACCCGTTTAAGTACTACGGATCAAAAAGTGTCACGTCGAGCTCACCAGTTTAGATGCTGGCTTGCTAATTACAATACGCTGTAAATAGTGTCGGTAAAACCAAACGCCTAAATAATGTCACAAGGATATGCAACCAAAGTGCAATGTAAATAACGAACAAGTATAATAAGTGCACTTACAGCAAGGGTTCGGACAAAATACACAGATGTAATCCGTAGGTGTGTTAGTGGAGTGGTGGGTGGAATCCTATGGACGTCAACGTAAGGATTTACAGGATGGAAACACTGTGTAGGCCATGAAGCACTGCCACTGCCGGGACTTGAACCATGGACACGCTGTTCATGAGGCCGACTAGAAGGCCTTTGGGGATGCGACAGGTGCGATCAATTGTGAGTGATGTTCAACTTTAAATTAACCCAATCCCCTACTACTCACCAGTAATCTAAAATATATCCTCCAGCAGGTTTAATGAGATCGGAGATTTCGACCTGTCTAGAAAGTCCTAATCGCGGGGTTATCGATTGGAGTTAACAGACAGTAAATGTGTCTCCATTTCGAGACGATCGGGCAACCTGATCATTACTGACAAGCGAAAGTGGTTGAGTGTTCACATATGATAATTCGGTCGTGCTTAACATGAGGTCAATGGCGTAGCGCAGTGGTAAACACGGTTGCTTCATGAACAGCGTGTCCGTGGTTCAAGTCCCGGCGGCAGTTGCGATGATATACACTACTGACGAGCTCTAATGAGAGCGAAACTCGAGTCTAGTGCTTCTGTTCGAAAGGGGCCGACTGGAAAGTCTATGGGAATGTGACAGCTGCGATCAATTGTGAGTGATGTTCAACTTTAAACTGTGAGTCGTTCGAAGTCACTGCAGGTGCATACGCGTGAGGGTCGTTCAGCGGTGGATGTGTGGGCATAACATTCAGATCAAATGCCACAGTAAGTCGGTCCGGGCATATGACCTTGACCACACAACGGTGTGCTGCTACAGGTACATGCGCGTTAATGCAGTGCAGCGCAGCGGCGGATCTCTGGGTGAAACATTCTGGTCAGTGTAATGCTACAAATCATTTGGTTCGGACGACCCACATGGAGCAGCACCACAAGAAGTTATCGGGCTATTGCAAACCGATATCCTCTTACGAAAAAAAACGGTTTCAAAACAAAAGTTATATCACGAAATATTTATATGGGAGAGATACAGTTTAGTTGGAGGCGAACGGTACTTTATGATTTCAGTTCCCCAAATTGAACATTGAAAAATTCGGGTATGCGTGTAATATGTGAACATTCGAATGCAGATGAACTCACGGGGGCAAAAACAAAAAATATCACCTACCATTCAAATGGTACTGTGAAACCTAACTATGAAGCACCTAGGACGAACACAAACAATTACAAGCTAGACCAACAGTAAATTTTACATTGTACGATACAACTTGATCCTGGCATATAGTGTGTGAACTCTAACATGAGAGTAAATTGACAGTATCGGCCAGCACGGCAACCAAACGCACACGTGCTAAACAGAACAACAGGAATTCGATAGTTCCAAGGCAGGCACAAAAAGCTGTTCGATCACCAATACACTTGTTTTGGATTTTCCGAAAATTTGAATAAAATGTGCAGTGAATAAATCAACTGAGCCCCTTCATACTGCACCAGCTGTTCCATCATCAGTTTCTTCTAGTCTAGACCAATTTGGTTGCTGCAGAATTCCGGTTACATGCTGTCGAATTACACAGAAATGATAATGCTCTCTCTTTCTGTGTGTGTGAAACCCTAACAGGCAACCAAAACTCAGGCTACAACCGTTGGATCACAGTGGCAACATTTCTCGTACACGACAGAAGGGGCAGTAAACAAAAATAAATGACTTCGAAAAACGTCTTGTATTTAAAGTGTGTGTGTGTGGATGTGTAAGTGGACCTATGTATTTTGTAGTTACCTTACCTTCAAAAGTACAGCCTATCAAGGGTAGATTGTCTGACCAGCCTGAGTCGTTTGTTCTGCGCCAGTTGACTTTCTCCTATAATCCCAGGTGCACTGGAGGTACAATACAAAGCCTAACAAGTTGCATAACCGAAAGTTGTCGTTGTCAATAGGGGGGGGGTTCGACAGATTGTAAGTAGAACACAATTTTCCAGTATTTGTTGGATTATAATCACATTATCAACTATAGACCGGTTTTTTGTGATTAGATTTCTCATATCCCCATTGTATGGCAGATATAACAATAAATCTTCAGCGTCATGTATGCAATGGTCTTGAACGATTCGCCGTTCAAATTAACCATTCGGTGAACCAGTCACATGTTATGGATCGTATAAATTAATGCACATTTGAGGAGGCGCTCGCGTGCCAGTCTACATGACAGCACACCACCTCCTCTGTTAAGATTGGCGAGAATGAACCACCCGCCGTCACATTTCTGTCGGCTAACTTGATTTGTGGAAGCCAACAATTTGCAACCAAGTGTACGGCATAAGTAGTACCACTGAGAGCGTAGATGCAATAGTGAGAGTTAGTACTACCGAACCGTAAGCAGAACGGAGATAGTGTGCGTTGTGCTAATGCTCAAGTGATTTAAATAAGAAAGTTTACATTGTACAGGCTTCAAGTGAGGCAGTCATCAAGTGGCATATGTTGGTCTGTTTATCGTGCGATGTGTAGAAAGGCCATTAATGGAATGTATGGTTTTACGGTTCACCTGAGGTCATCACATAACGATCCCCGGTACGAATACGGATAGGGAGTTATTGTGTTTGTTTGTATATATGTGTATGTGCATGTATACGTTTAATATCAGTATATCTCAGTATATCCATTCCATTTTTGTTAATAATTGCATTGACCAAGACCATGGTCGTTTGGGCACCAATCCGCTCCCCTTTTCAGAAACTTGAGTATCTGCAGCCTTCTACCCATTCTCTTCTTCAGCTTTGTTGGTGTACTGAATAATGAATCGTCTGTCTGAACTTTTCGTAGTTCAACTTTGAGTTTTGCTTTTCAACCTTATCCTCTCTGGAATGCACTAAGATGTCCTCGTATACTTTAATGCTTCTTCTGCTACATTTTACATATCTTTCCCGTCAGTTAAGATTTCACAATTGCAGTCTCTGTCTGTTTATTTTCCGAGAGACAAGGGTTTCCTTTTCTTGCTAGCCATTCAATTGGCTAACCAGCATTGGCCAACTGGACACATAGGCCTCACTCACACACCTACTGGTCTTATTCCTTCAGATTTACACGTGGTGTGTGAGTGGAACCGCAAGTGGTGCAGCGCAAGCCACTTGGGGTGATGGTTTAAAGCGTAGTCGTCCTCTGGCTTCGGTCACTGTGACAGGCTAATACTTTTTGGATGCCGCCAGCCATAAGTGGGAAGCTAGGGGACGCCTGAACGCCTTTTACAAAGTTTTTTAGTCACATGTTCATTCTCGTACGACACAATCTTACTCGTACGGACTGTAGCGTACAAGGGCTATGCAAATCTCGTCGGATCACAAGATATCTGCCTACCTGTGAACAAAAAACTAGATGAGCTACTCCACGGCCGTATGAGCAAGGTCTTTAGTCCGTTGGTTGGCGGATCACGCAATTGTGCATGCGTCTCACGTGACCACGTACCGATAACCTTTGGGCGTTGCCCTTCGTTGGTCAACTAGTCTCGAGGAGTAACGTGAACTCACAACCTAAGACTCTGACATACCTGTTGGCAGATCGATTGATCGGATGTGGTATAGTGAAGATAAAAGTAACCTGATAGGAATTCAGTTCATGTAACAACCGCGCCCGCTTAGGCCGTTAATGTCGACCCATTTTTTTTACAC
>LUCH01018612.1:0-12896 GCA_013368495.1 Paragonimus heterotremus | reverse complement strand
ATACTACCATATTTTGGTTATTTTTATCATTTGACTGATTAGGCCACTACAGCTGTATAAAAATTACTTCTAGATATGCACTTGGAAACAATCGGACGCGCAGTTTTTAAACTGTTTTAACTTATCGCATGTTAGAAGCCATGTATGATCCAAGACTGTGCTTTTACGTGCATCAAATCCTTAGTCCAAGTCTTCTGTTAATTCACCTAATTGCAAATTTGGCCTGATCCCATAATCACTACAAGTTAATATTGGTTAAGATGAAGCAAACGAAAGAATGTTAACTGTCGCACTGTCGGCTAAACAAACCCCATGCTTAAAGCCGCTTTGTGCATGAACGTCTACAACAAGTTATTTTGTAAAGGTGACCAGATGTCCAGGCTAGTGGAATTCACCTGTTTGGGTTGTACTGTCTACAAAGTTGTCAAATAAAGCTGACAGACAACTCCTGTGTCTCTTGCCGAGAAGATTGAGCAGGCTGGACAACAGTCAAAATCGACTGTGGCTGAACGTTTAGCATAGTGGTCTAAGGACGAGTAAATTAAGACAAATAGATTAGCGGTTAACAAGTGTCATAAGCAAGAAGGTCAGTGTTTGGCTGTAGCCCGAACAAAGGTTTGTTGCTAACGTACTCTGGAAAGGTAAAGTCTGACACTTTTTGAGGTAAACCAGCCACAAGGTTTGCCATAAGTATGAAAACCGCAGTAAATCGTAGGTGATGTCCATCCTACAATAAAAAGAGCACGCCTGTTTTATTGTCATCTCTTGTGTTGACACTTCATACTTGGACCTAGTCAGTAGACAAGGTCTATCGCAATAGTCGAGAAGGGTAAGCTAACAGGCAGTCTGTAAGTGCGACATACGTAAGGCAAAACAAATTTTCAAATTCAGTTAGGCTGAATACAACCTTGTGCCAGATCAGGAGACTAGGGATGTTTTCCGAAGTGGCTATAGCTCAACGATTACAGAAACGTCGATGTCTAGATCCTCTCAGCATATTATCGACAATATCAGCTACACATACGGCGCTTATTATTAAGGATGAGCAGTAGACTATCTAGTCAGTATGAATAATGATTACACTTGATTACGACCTTCGCACTTAGATCAGATTTTTTTTGTCAGTCCTTGTCAAACCGGATTTTAAAACCCAATGGGGTGACTCCAACAGGGGTGGAACTCCAGTTTTATTGTTGACTAGACTTTAAAGAGCCTGTTTTGCCGATCTAAGTAAACATGGTAGCTTCAATGCATGGTTTGGAGAATGGTGCGTTCTTCTTTCAGGTGGACACTTCATGAAATGTTTTGCGTTAAATTTGTTCCAATTGAGGAAATTTTCATACTGTTCTAAATACAATCTTACACTTCTGTTGATACCCTGATGCGAGTTAGACATATAGTTACGACTCAGGGTTATCTTCGCTTATCGTTTGTACTGTTCACTTAACCCAACATGCTTTGTCACGAAAGACAAACGAGTTTCGAAAAGTCTAAGAGACCAAACTCGTATGAAAGTTTTGCAGGTTGGTGATTGCCTTTTTGTCTCTATGTCGGAACCGGGGCTGTCCGATTTGGCTACTTGGATGACCTAAATGATTCGTGAAAGAACTACTATAAGAGTGAAAATCCTTAAGCAGAGATGTATAAGATGACACATGATTAAGGTAAACACCTGAAGTCGTCATTTTAACTTACCAACTATGTTGGACAAGATGGTGAACTGTTCAAGTTCTCTCTGCAAAGCTCTTCGTCAATTTACCGAATGTGATTATCGGACTTATTCGTGTATACTGATCAACCTAATCTGTTGAAAAAGTATGTTTGATGTGAGCAACGAAGTGATGTGGATGGTAGGGTATCGATGAGTCAGAGTCATGTGGACTGAATAACCGAAGCTTCAGTACCAAGGTGGGCTCATAGGTGAAGTGTTGAGATACCAAGATGTCAGCCACTCAGAAAACCGTTAGTAGTGGACATAGTTCATTGCAGTGGTGGATCAGGACACTTCTATTGAGGTGGTAAGAGTGGATTAGTTCTTTTGGGTGGGAGTGCTAGTGATCGTTTGAACATTTTACAAAACACCTCCTACAAGCAGTGAATGAAACGTGTGAATCCGTTTTCCCTGAAGACCACCTACCCATACCTACCAACTAACAAGTGCATTTTCGTGAAAACTACCATCTTCAGATCTGTGGAACAAGCCTGGATGGAAAGTTGATGCCAGCCGATTCTTCACTCCGTCACCAGAGCTAACGGTAGCTTGGAGGGGAAATGGGACGGTCATTCGTATGACTGAACAAAAGAGCCTACGATCATTAATATCATGACGATTGGTCACACGAATACTATTTAAAAAAACGCATTAAAAACTGACCAAGAACAAGATATCCATCTCAGCGACAAAGACACTGACCGATGCAGGTGCATACGTTAGCAAGCAGTGTGTAGCTTGTGAAAGAGATATTAGAACAAGATGTAAATCATGTTTGATTCATCTTATTTTCCGAGGTCTTCGAATACCGTACACTGCTGCGTCGTATTTTTTACGCATGTCAAAATACTGGTATAAAAGATTACCGGAAGTTCCTGCGAACTGCCTGTAGATACATGTGTCCATCGACTGACACTGGAAAAAGCAGAGCCAGCCATTTTCACTGGATTTGAGGCTAAAAACTACACACCCCAACAACCAATATTTAGTAACCTGTGCCAGGTGCGTTTATCTTTCCTTCCTTCGACAAACTGGGAATACTACAATATTCTCTGTGGTTCGAGGGTCTTCTTTGATCGGTTAAAAGCCTTTTCTTGCCACCAGCGATGCATCCATCAGTTCGACTGAATGGATAACGATACTGACCTGTTTCCCACGACCTTACAATCCAAAAGCCAGTAGTACTGGAATCCCCTCGATTCTTTTTACCAGTTTTTGTAGAGTACGTTATTCGAAATAGGATTTCTTGTCCCAGAGAGCTTGACGACCGAAGGTATTTTCGAAAGAGAACCACATAAAGCCCGTTCCACTAACTAAGATTGAATATCCAACAATACGCTATTATGTGGCTGATAAGGAGAGCGACGCAATAATTCAAGCCGTACTGAAATCAGATCAGACCGGTTAGAAATATGCGCGATCATCCACATTGTGCAACAGCTGGTAGACAGAGACGGCTACCATCGCCAGCTGCGGCGATGACAAGACATCACGTGCGCATGTCCTACTTTTATTTTATATAAGTACACTCGCCTCTCAGTGGAGATCCCTAGTGCAGATTGCCGACCACTCGGTACTCTTCCATATACTGATTGTTATACGGCCTAAAATTACGCTAACACAGGGTTCTGCGAAGTTGACATCATCGACCTTCTTCAGGTGTTGACATCAAACAGTTAGCGTTTACCTAGTCAGAAAAGTCATCTAAGTGACCGATACCCAGACGTGAATGCGCCTACACAAAAGTGCACTGACTGGACAATGAGACTCATCCGCAGATCGTGTCTAGTCGGCGTCTCTGAGTTAAACAGGTGGTTAGAATGGCTTAATTAGCAGTGATTAGCTCATCGCGGAGGAAGTCACGCAGTGTAGGGGACTGCAACGAATGTTCAGACACACTCGTCTGCACACTCCCATCATCTTTATCTTTATTTGATTGAATAGCATTCGCCTGGAAGACAGTTTCACTTTTAAGCATCACTTTGTCAGTTTCCATATGCACAACAGGTGGTGACTTGATTTCTATCTCGCATAAACCACGGGAGCCCTAGTTCATTTCATTGTGCTATCCGCAGTAGTAGAGCATGGAATCAATGGCAGCGAAGATTTCTGTGAACGACTTTGTCTTTTTCTTAAAATACCTACTGTGCTGAAGCAACTTTCTGACACATTTTAGTAGTACTCGAGGTACCCAACAAATGTGTAGTACCGGCGTATGGACTGATTTGTTATTGAACAAAAAAACGTGGAGTGGTTTATTCTGAACGATACGTGCCATGGTTGGGACTGTATACTAAGGTTTCATTGTCTAAAATTTCCATTGCAATCAGTCAAGGATATCAGAGGGTTTCATACTTTCTGCGGCTTTATCGTAGTTTTACCGATCGCCAGACCTCGATCCAGTCGAATAACAACTAGACCTTTAGGACCGGAATGTAAACAGAACAGTAAATCCACATTCTTTCGAAAGCCAAAACGTGAGGCTTGCGACGATTTTGTGGTAAGTTCGACGTTATGACTGGACGTTTTGAGCGCGTGGTGGGAGTGAGTGTAAGCCAATTGTAACAGCATCTGTGATTCCTAGTAGACGAACTTAGACTTGCTGCGATTGCTTCTCATGGAAGAGGTAGATCGTTCTAACCTAATCGACCGGGTTGACCAGATGGCTTGAGTAGACCAAGGGTGCAGCAAACACAGATTAGTAAGCCCTTGTTGATCCTCGTGCGATTCACATCAGATGATTCTCCCGAATGCTTTCAAGTAATCGTCAAGCTGTGCGGGCTATACAGTTTGTTCCATAAGGACAAAGGAAGTGGTAAATATGGAAAGAGGCAACAGTTACAAGCAATATATCTTTCAATTGGACACGTAAAACTGATATAAAAGTAAACCGAACATGTAACTGAACTGCGAACTTGATTCTGTCAACTGCTAAATTTAACCGTCTGGTTATGTTTTCAGTACAGCAACGGAATAGGAACAAAAGTCTGTTCTACAGATTTCGGTTTGTCTCCCTTTGTGTTCTGTAGCTCATGATTCACTGTTGCCCATCCTATCTTGCTAGATAAACTCCCGTCAACTGCTTGATTGGTTTGTAAAAATTATACATAATAAGCAGAGGAAAGTCCAGTTCATATGCAGTTTGTCCTTGTGGCACCAACCTGTAAGAAGGCTCAAAGGATCGGTTGTTAAATGAGGTAGACGAATCGTCCAGTATAGCATGGATCGTAGTGTAAATTTATGAAGGTGTTTCCTAATGGACACCACATTTACCACTGGTTAGACACCCTCACTATGGCTAGCTTGCATCCTCAGGATAATGAATCTGTGATTGATTGAAATGTCAAACATAACGATTAGCAACAGTACACATCCTCCAAATAGTTTACTACTCGTCCCTCATCCACAGAATCTTGCTCAACTTCCAACTTTCGGGAGGCTAGGTATTTTTCGTAAACAAGTCATATGTTCAAACTATTGTGGTGGACTGTCAGGCAGAAAGTGCGAGCATTCCAACTCTCGGCGGAATACCTCAACACAGGGGGAGGTGCGTTCAAAAACCAACAGTGAACGGATGGAGGACGGCGTGTGCGATCGGATCGGACCAACGGGCGAGGCATGGCAGCCGAAATGGGATGGATGACCAAATTGAAGGCGTGATTATTCTAACACTCCCAGGAATATCTCGACACGGCTGTGGAGTACGGTCAAAGCCCACAGTGGGTGGACGAAGGACAGCACGAGCGACCGGACAAGCCATAGCTCAACGAAATCGGATCAACGGACGAGGAACAGCGGGCGGAAAACCCCCGGATAGAAGGCGTAAATCACACATCTAAACCGGGTAGAAGTGCACACGACGTGTGAGCGGAAACCCGGGGGGTGATGTGGACGGGAATTGTGATTCAAAATCGCAAGCGCACGTATGGCATAGTAACTAGCGTGTTGGACAATAAAGATTGTGCTTTATTGGACGCCTTTTCGCTACACTATCACACGCTCAAACTGCTGCGCAAAGTTTTACGTTGAACTTCACCCACAGGTGATTGCAGATTTCACACTCAACTAGACCTTTTAGCTAGATTCTTCCGGGAAGAGGCATTAGATTCAAGATTTATTCTTGTTAAAACTCCTTAGTGACGCATAAGTTTGTCACGATCGGGATTTTAATCCTGGTCACGCTTTCAAGAAAACCACTTTTACCACTGTATCACTGTTATCAGATCAGACACGGCTGAATTATCATATCCGCACGCTCAGCCACTTTGGCCTGTGTTTAACGGTAGGTTTATCTGACAGTTACAACTTGACTCAAAAATCCCGATCCCTAATGGATCGATTAAAATTAACACACAGTAGCTGTGTATTGCATTAAGACGACCAGAATAACTGATCAGCACTCACAAACAGGTGTAGGAACGCTCGGATTTGGCAGTTTGGTTTATCCCAGTGTGAGGTCAGTGGTGCAGCGGTCAACGTGGCTTATGCTAAAATCGAGACAAAAGTTTAAATCCTGACCGTCGCGGAAGTGTGCATTACTGTCAAGCTCCTTCATTAAAAACGTTCGGATCTAGTGCTTCGTTTGGAAGCAGAATGCGAGTGATCTTCAACTTGAAGTTGACCGAATCTTCGATTATTTATCAATACTGCTGTACAAAGCGTTAGTCTCAAACGTGCAAGAAATAAAACGACTATGCTAATATGTTGTCAAGTGAAGATGGAACCCGTCAGCAAACGTTGTTTTACTATCATAGTAAGAGCATGATAAGTGGTGCTATTCAATGATAGTTAGGTTCAGCAGTGTGAATAATTAGCACGTTTGCTGCCTTATGCATGATGATAATTTGTCTATGTACAAACTTTCAGTTAATCATTATCCAAATGACGAATTTCATTTTCACAGATGGGGCATAAGGGGGATATTTTTGTTCTAAACTATCTGATGTTCAAGGTGATCGCAGGCGTTCTAATCAGGTGAATACCAAGATCATTGCAGTAGCGCTTAATGCAAAGTGATTGAAAGATAGGTTGATTTGTTCTCAAATTAAAAGGTACCTCGAGTTCAGATCCCGGTCGTAACAAGGATATCCATCACTGGTGGGCTATAAAAAGTGCCAAATTCGGACACAGTATTTCTTTTTGAAGGGTTCTGACTGAAACATAAGTGAGTGCGGAATTCATTCAATCTACAGCAAGCATGGCGGTTTCTAACCAGTTACAAAACGTTGTTTGGCAAACAGTCTATTCGGTGACCGACAACCGGGCCAACCACATAAGCGTTTCATTATCATAGTTTACCTGAAGATACTCAAGCAACCAAAATTAACTTGCGTTCACAACGTATTACTTCAGGTGAGGGGAAAAGAAACCGTCAGAATGTTGGCTTTGCTACGGAATCATCAGAAGGCCCAGTATTGGCGGATATTTTCATAACAATGTTAGAGAGAACTCATCTCGTGAACTTGGTAGTTCTACAAATGTTGCAAGCCAACAGTGCGAGTGACACAAATATTGTTTAGTTAGAAAATCGATATAGGTGGTATATTCTTTAACAACACCTCGAACAGAATCACTAGTGTTGTGAGCCAAGAACGCGGATGACACACGAATTATGTATTCAGAAAAGCAACAGGTGGGTTATGCGTTTCAACAAGACAACAAACAAAAACACTAATTTGCATACGGTACTGGACCCAGACGGTCATGGTTGCCACAGACGTCAACGCTTAGTTCCTTTACGTTTCCTCACGTGCCAAGAACCATTCCATGCAATGCTTCACCCGATGTTTCTTCTTGTATTTTTCCTGTGATTACTTTAATTTCAAAATCTTTGTTCTGACACCTGTTACTGAACAGTAGCGGTGTGAGTGGTATAGCAAGTTCGCACCTCCACACTAAACTAGTTTGCACGAAACAACAGTTACCATTGATACACTCATGCATGGAAAACACCCTTTCTTGCCAGAGTGCACTCGACTTTCTTTTTTTTTATTTGCCCCGGTCACTTCACTACATAAATACCTGCCTTCATCAGGCTGTTTGCAAGTAGTAAAATGTGAACGACCATCCTCAATAAACCCTTATCATAAAATGATAATTTCAGCTGCAATAAATATCATTCAGACACCCTTCGGTTACACAATGATTCGCTTATCGGCCTTAATGATATTGACATATCTAGTGTGCATTGTTTTCTGATCGGGGTGTCATACCATTTGCATAAGTGGTTTCCGTAAACCCAGTATTTCTCATCCTCATTCAGGCGACGTTCCACTACTACAGACGGTTCCCTCTACTTTGCTAGAATCCCGGTATCGTTGCACCCAGATTCCGTCGGTCTTTGTATTTGACTTTCAAATCAGGTTCGAACACAGTGCGTCGACTAGACAACTTTTCAACCGACCATTACTTGTCAAACCCCGGTTAGCCAAGCTCTAACCCTCTGTTAACCCACGTGCCTTCGTGCATTGGCCATCCCACAAACCGACTTCGTGTTCGGTTAACCAGTGTGACATGTGCCCATAAATCAGCTCGAACAGTGATTTCCCCGTGGTGCCTTGTGGCGAACAGCAGTGAACCAGGATAATCAATGGTAACATCTCTTCTCAGATCCTACCGTTAACTAACAACCATTCTTTCATTTTGCGATTGCTTCATTACGTTAATCCGTTTCACTGGGGGTGGTGGGGTGTTATGAGAACTTCCCTGATTTCAGAGTGCTCCAAAAGGTCAGGAAACTCCCCACGTTTAAATCATGGATCTTGTTTGGTCAGTATTGTTCGTGGTATTACACGATCTACAACGAATGGAACATACTCCATTGCTCCCCTGTATACAGTGATTGTACGCTGAACGGGTACAACGGCTGGTTCGATCTATCTTGTGAAGTGTTCTATCATCACGACGATGTACTGGTTTCCATAGGTGATTGTGTCCGCTGACCATAATCCCCCAATTTTGCTGAATGGGATTAGCTGAGTGTGGTATTGATTCGAGTGGGTAGTGCTCCTCGGCAGCTGACACCGTTGGCAGGCCAGTACACAGTCATTGACATCATCTCTAATTCCCGGCCAGTAAGCCCTATGTCAGCATTTCATAAGTTTGATGACATCTCACATGAACCGGTTGTTAACACCCCTTCACAAATGTCTCCATCATCCCCACCGATATTACCAGCAAGTCTATTCCGTGTAACAATTGGCAAAGTAAAATTCGGGTATTATTCAACCACATATTGGCAGTGTACGTATTTTCACTTCTAGATGTCCTCCGGCTTCCGAAGGTTGTCATTCTACTGGAAGCTGAACATCCATCCTGTGAGCCGTTAGTAACTTTCTAGGATCGTTCTCCAGTTGAATACTGCTGTAGTGAGGATGAGCGATCGTATTATACTACTCACATCACTGCTATTCAGTAGTAGGGTCAGAGCATATCTTGACATCGAACAAGCCGCAGGAAAAATGCAGGAAGAAACATCACAGTATAACATCGCCCGAAATGGTCCTTGCTACGTAAACGAACTGAGCATTGGCGTCCGTGGTAACCGAGACGGTCTGAGGTCCAGTACCGTGTTTTGTTTCTAGTCCTGTTTAAACGTTCAACCCATGTGTTGATTTCTCGAGTAAACAACTCTTGTGACATCCGCGTTCTTAGGCCACAACACTGCCACCTCCGCGAAGTTCTTGTGAACCACATTCACGTACTGCACTCGAAAGTTTGCGTCAGAAGCGTGGTTTTTCTATCCAGATGCGGCGAATTGTGAATTCGTACTCCTCAAATCATGAGGCTCAAAGAGCAATCTATCTTTCGGGTCCCTAGCTGATTAAATCCACTCCAAAGTTTGTGATCAGTCTCCACATGGAAACATTGGCCCAGAAAATGTGGCTTCTATTTTTCCAAGGATCATACCCTCGCAACACACTTCCTTTCTATTGCTGACTAGTTTTATTCAGCCGACGTGAAAACTGGCGTATATATCATTGCTGCCTTCTTACTTTAGTACTGCTCTGATCCGTATGTCGCTTGAATCCGCTGCAAAGATAAAGTTCCGCCAAATCAGTATAAGTTTCACAGACAATTGATTTTTCAATTTCGTCATCTGACTACCCCCTCATTCAAAACCTTTTGAAGTAGTTATGTGACAAGCTGCTTGTGCATTTGTTCGCTTGATACCCATGATGGGATAAAATATTATATGATCAGCTTAGTGATGAGTAATCGAACTGTTCACCGAACCACCTTTTACAATGTTGAACTAATGGAGCCACTAGAAACTTGTTTATCAGTAATCAAAACCTTCGTTTCAAAATTCTGTATTTTAAGGTAGTGGAATTTTGGTGGTGCGTTACGATTGAGACTGTTTGTTTTTTAATAATTCGAAACAAATCTTACTTCGAGCGTCAATTTGGAAACACCGTTCCATAGAATGACATGCATGACAACAGTGACTCCGTCAGTGGGACCACCACGCCGTTAGTTTCATCTCATTAGGTCACGACGATTGGTAGGCTGCCACACTGCGTCAGATATCAGTCTTTGCGACGGCCCGATCTTTGTAAATGGAAATAAATAGATAAATAACCACATAAGCACAACATCAGCTTCTCGATCAATAAATTTGCACTGATACTTCTATTAAAAAAAACAGTCTTGTACAGCAAAGAACGTCAAGTCGAGAATCGACCTAAAGATTTCCGTATGAATAAAATGAATGGATGTTCTCTTTTTCGGCGATATCATTGAGCCAAATTCCTCGTTATTTTGATAAGTAGAATCCATGCTATTTTAAAGAATAATTGAAGTTTATGTGTTCACCCGCAAACATTTCAAAATGGTATTTGAGCAAACAAAATCTGCATCCCAAGCAATTAAACTGTTCGTCCGCATCAGTTGCAACTTTAGACGTCAATTTAACCGCTGGGCAGATATAGCTGAGGGTCATGCTTGGGTACATCGTGGCACATTCATTTCACGCATGGAATGTCTGATGCTGGTGGGTTGAATCATGCGAATCTATCGAGAGAAAAAAATATTGTTACACATATAGGCCAAGTTGGATTGCATCGGAGTGACAGTGGTTATAAGAATCGATGTAAATGTTTATTTTTGCGAGACTCATTTGTATGCGTTGCTGGTCCATCCCGTCACCCATTGCTGTGAATAAACAATGGTTGAATTTTGTCTTCCTTCGGAAACATTTCGGCTTAAAAATCCCAAAAATTAAATCAGAGCACCAATGATTGGCTTAACAAACCGAGTGTATGTGACTGAGGAGCAATATGGCAACTGAATTTTCATAAGTGAATAAAAAATGTCTTGGCTAGCCTACCGAATAAAACATAGTGAAAAAATATTTTGGGTTACACGCAGCCCTATTTCCACCCGGTGGATCCAATGTCTTTCTGGACAGTGCAAAAATAAGACTGTGTACAGTACTCTTGAGATGGAGGAAATTTCCACGAAATCACCGTCGTTCAAGGGACACCTTTACGATGTAAGAAACTTTTGCATTATGTAGCTCTTTTGATGCAACAAACTTCACGGACCATATACGGAGCGATATTGGAAGACTGGTGTAGACCCAGTTCATCCTAGAGAGAAGCAGTCTTGCTAGACCAACACTAACATGTTTACACATTGGCCGTCAAGCAGGGTACGAAAGTAAGTAAAACCGGTTAAGTGAAAATCGTCTTCCACTGAGGACATTTCAGATGTAAATGAAGTATCCATAGCTGTACCGGGTCAACTGCAAAGTGCACAAAGGCTCCCAGAATGCGGCTTCACTTTCTTCTGATGATACGGTGACGGCGATATAGATGAACGAAACCAGTGGGCTATATTGTCGTATTGCCTAGATGACTGACGTTAGTCGCTGCTATATTTGGTGAATAAAACAGAGGAGGTAAGCAAACATTCGAACCGAAATGTTATAGCTTCCGAGTAGGTCAGTAGTGGTTCTGAACCACCTACAAAATATTTTCGGATTTTGCTTGGTCATGTGATCCTTCGTCGTCGCATGGTAACTGCGTAATGTCATAAGTAGCTTTAAACGAGGGTCACTCGACAATATGCCTCTTCTTGAAGAAGCAACTTCGATAATCGAAGTTGTTTGATACATCAATCAAAAATGTGTACTTTACAGCACTCAACATTTACGAGTGAACTATTCTTTGTTCACCACTGCACGATAATTCAGTGTACAAGTGAACAACCATCGATCACGTGAGACGACCGGCAACATATTGATAGGGTATTCGCACCACTGCTTCAGTGACCGGCCTCATGCTCACACACTGATTATAGATGAACTTCGGGCAGATAAAGACACTAGATTACATAACCCTCCAAGTTTATGATAATCACAATATGTATCACAGCACCCATGTACTGAAAAGTTGATATATAAAAAAGGAGACGGACGAAGAACAATTACCACGGCAAACTCCATGTGATTTCGATGACAACACTCGTGAGGAAGGCAACCCGAGGGGGTTGAAATGTAGAGTATTACAACTTGATCGTAACGTTGTGTTATTCCCAATCTATATATCAATAACACGTTGAACAGAACGCCCAAACTGTCTGACTTCACTCGTACTAAATTTGGTGCAGATATCTTACAACAATTACCACTCTCCACAAATGCAGAAGTTTTCAGCCTTGGTTTGGACAGTAGTAAGGAGAATCAGCTTGGCCGGAAAACGCGCTAATGCCAGTGTTGGACAACAGTGTTGGTCGACGAGTACAAGAAATCTAAAATAGTGTGGGTTATCTGAGGTCGTATTTGCTCCGTTCGACCGTAGGCGAGATCGGTCTGGAACAATGAGTCCAGGTTTATATTCCAAGTACGACGCAATTCTACTCGAATATGACCAAAAAAAGGGCAGACATTACCCACTCTGGACATATTTGTGGTCCAGTGTAGCCACGTGTGTTGACTGTGGATGGTGAGTTAGTAATCCTGAGAAACAGAATAAAGTGGCACAACTTACGGTGCAAGAGAAAACAGTATTCATTGGGTTACTTTGCAAAGGCAAAAACTTAATTCTAGAGTTTAAACGTTGTTTTGAACTGGTTTTACCTCAAACTCCTAGTGCAGTGGAGTTCAGCGATCGTAATATACTACTGATATAGCGGCTATTCAGTAGCAGACATATTTCTTGACAACCTACAAGCCACAAGAAGA
>LUCH01018611.1:0-12870 GCA_013368495.1 Paragonimus heterotremus | reverse complement strand
ATCATCATCATCATCATCATCATTATCATTATTATTATTATTCTGTGATGCACCTTTATTTGTTGTCATCTACGCAAATCTGATAAGCTTGTTGCAGAAAATCTCCACCGATCATTTACCAAGAGCTTATTAAGGTATTCATCCTCACTCACCTATAGTGAACGTTCTCAAACACTTGGTATTGATCCACTTTGGTCGCGAAGACCAGAGCTGAATCTTACACTTCTGTATAAACCGATACATTTGAAAGCCATCATCACAGCGTTCGCCGTTCATTATCAACACGGCTCCCTATATGATATATTAGGCTTCCGTAGAAAACAGCTTGCTTGAAACTGTTCAGTGCGTCTCTACCGTTCACTCTCATTCCATCTAGCACTTGATTAATTGCATATTCCCGAAACCGTTGGAAAATCGGCATCATCTTATTCTTGTGCGTTATTGTGCACGCATTACTCAGAATGTTAGAAAATATAAAATTGAACAACATAGCACATCCGGTAGATCCACCTTTCATAAGGTTGTACTTAGAACACAAACAAAGTATAAGGTATATAATTCACATATACACTTTTCCCACATATTGTATATATGCCCATTCGTGATAACCTATTCACGCTGATAAGCCATCAGGCTATAATTAGTCGTAGCCGTTATCGACCGCCTGTTTGAATAGCACACAGAGACTCCCCGTAGAAAAATGTGGGAGGGGGAAATACTCCCCCGTTTACTTTACATAATCGCATCAAAACTTCAATTCACATGTTATGCTGTCTCCTTCAACTGAAATCCTCCTCGTTAACTAATAACAGCACTCGTGTGTCATGAAACGTAGACCTTAACTTAACCATTGACCCTGTAAAACAAACTGACGTCCAAAGTTCACACGGAGTTTTGGTTATCGCGTGATACCCATTGTTGGTTACTCGGTTATCGCGGAATACTGACACTTGACTGCCAATTTTATACAATTTATTAAGAAACAAAAATAATAATATTGTGTAAGGTTTTGTTCAGAAGATATTAGATGTACATTGTTTGTCATATTGCATATGATCACTCCACATTTTACCATTTGTCATGTGAGATTGCGTTTTTCTTTTTGCTCCCACAGACAGCTATTAGGCGAGGATAATTTTCGCGATAAATGGACGTGACAAACCTCGTAGTGATCGAGTGGTTCGCAAGATTCAGGACTTTCTTATGTTTTTGAGCAGTCGACGAAGTCCTGCTCTGAAGTCTGTCCACTTTTCCGCTGGATCCTGGAACGTCCCGTCTCGGACCGACCCTAACGGCAGTCTTATCGGAGTGGACGGGAATCACTCCCAACTCGGCTGCGGTCGGATTCGAATTAGCCAGGCAGTATGTTTTTCCCACATTTCTGGTTATTTGAAGGCGCTGCAGAAACATTTCAGATATTGATTGAACGGAATCCACCAGATTCCTATCATCATGACGGTATACTTCATTCGCACATCCGGCTAATAACCGTCCTTGGCGTGAGTTGTTATCCGACACCGGTCGTCAGACCGATATTGCATGGATATTTGCCGATAGAATAAAGTTTGAAACGTTCTGTGTAAAAGCTGATAAATTTTCTTGAGTAGGCCAGCACAGAAACTGACGGTGGGGCTTCGCGTTATTGTTTCGAAAGACTAATATAAACACCAGTGCTATACAACATCTATCCACTTGACCTTCGAAGACGCCAAAGTTACTAACAGAGCTGAGTGTCACCATAAAAATAAAGCATCATTTGTAAATTTTGGTTGTTCATGCAAAGGTGACATCCATATTGTGGCTACGTGCTGCATATCTTCGTTCCAGTTGCTCGCATTTTCCTTTCACGCATTAATCCTCCAGCTAGCAAGTTTTTCTGTAACTTTTTCGTGATGGGCCCTTTGTACATTGGATTACCTGAAACAGGTGTGGCAGAAGTTACACGAAAACTAAAGAATTGACAGTGTGAAACAAACAACGTGACGGCAAGTGTATAACACACGGTAATATTAAGCGTACAAGAAGCCTGACACAGAAATACACCGTGATAAGAATACTTAACGAGACTTACTGCAGATACGCCTTCATCATTTTAGAGGTGAAACCTTTGTGAGACTAAACTATTGGCCACCACGTGAGATCTAAAGTCAAACCATGATTCCTAGAAATGTTCGGCCGACGTCAATTTTTTAATTGATAGGTATCAACACCTCAGATCCAAACTTTCACTTTCGATTGGTTCGACAAACAGATCCCCCCTGTCTCCTGTGCATTCAGCCAGTTTTAGTCTCCGGATGCCTCTAACAGTTAAAATGATCGTGTGTTCCGTGTTGCAGTGTACTTCGGAGTGCTTATCGTGATCTGGTGGCGACTACATCATACGGCCAGACATCTGTGAAGGAAGTTTCCTGAAAGGCAACCACATCACTTAAGCGCAAATCGCAGAAAAAATTCCATCGCTCAGGGTTAGTCTGTAACTGCAGTAGATGATGACGCCACTGTCATCTCCCACTCGCAAAGGATAAGTGCTTTGCTTGCCTCCGGTCTTTCGCGTAACGTTCGAGCAATGTTATCTCATTTGAAATGAGGTCTACATTTGAGCGCAGCGATAGCAAATTGCCGGGAGGAAGCACTTGGGCATAGTCTGTATCGCCTTTATCGTCACAAGCATGTACAAGTGACCTGCTAACTATCTGACTATCTTCTGCCATGTAGTCAAGGAGAGATTCTACATTCCATGCCTGTTCTTTTGCCGCTGGAGGCAGCACTAGTCCCAGCTCGAACCATTCTCCTGAAGCTCTGCCATGATGACTTCCAACTGGGGAATTGAAGTAACATTGGGTTTCTCGGTGATGAAGACCTTGGGGCGAAACATGAGCCGACTATAGCATAAATACCACCATTCCAACAGGATCGCACAATGAAGGCAAAACTTAGTATTTCGCTTTTCGACTAACTAGTGTGAGTAAAGTTGACCTACAACCCAGGGGAATCGTCTGCCACATGACGCTCTCCTCTTGAGGCTCTTTGATAGTCATGACAACGAACTTGAGGATTCAAGGATTCAATAAATTTTTCTTAATTTTGATATATGTCCAACAGCTTCATCAGAAATGGAAACCCACTTAATGAGTTTAAATCGACATAGCCTCGGACAGCGATTCCAGGGACACTAAACATCACCTACATGAAAGCTCTTCTCACCACGGTCGCCAAATTCGGCGGAAAATTCTGGTGACCACTCACAACTATTTTTATAGGGCAAACCCAGCGCAAAGTGGCGCAGGGAAGTGAACATTCAGTCCCACTGTAAGAAACTTAGTGCCGTTCGATCAAGATGGGGCAACCCCACTTGCAGGGACATTTCCTTATTGTCTGCGTACACTGTTACGAGGTATCTACGGGGCACATGAGTACTCGCAGCGACCTGCTACTCAGATACAGCCCCTGGAGTAGAGTTTTTCAGAGGAAAACGCCAGAATGTTTAGCGCAACCGAAAACTGTCCAGACTTCGACAGGTTTATTCAGGTTAAGCACGGGGCAATATGTCGTGTACCATCCTTGCGCCTTAAGTGTACCATCATTATTTCTATACCTCCGCTGTTATAATATCATGGCTGAGCAGCTAACTACTGGATTCTGGTTCGGGATTAACTTTCTCTTGAATTCTGCAGTGCGCTTTTCAACAGCTCCTTCATTATCGAGCACTGCCTATCTATGTTATTTCCATGGCAGGCATATTTCATTAACCGACTGTCAGTGTTGCGCTGCACCCAGTCCAACCTGATGATTGTTTGCTTTTCGCAGGAAGTTCTTTGTCTTCTAAGGTGATGCCGTCAGCAAAATCTAACTCACACGTCCTTCAGATCATATCATCCAAAGAGATCTCACGTGCTACATCGAAGTTTAGGCAATGATCATCGTAGGACCACTGGAACTTCCGTCAAAAATTGCCCCGCGTTCTTGAGACGCAGATTTTGCTCAATCTTTGTTGCAGCACCTGGTAATCTCCAGAGATGTTACACCACACCAGAAGTTCCTCGTCTTCCACATTTGAATCCTCAAAAGGAAAGGTTCTTCAGGCGGGCCAATTTATCAATGTTCGATTTTTCAGCGAAATCAGCCTGCGGCACTGGCAGTCGTTTCACCGTATAAAGTGAACCACCCTCAACAGAATGCTGATGTTTCAGGCAGTGCAACTCAGTCGACACCCGATTGCACGGAGTTGCACAAAAAGACGTAACATTATCTGATATGGTATCCCCGCAGGTCGATAACAACTGCTTCACCGTGCAATATAATGTCAGTCGAGTTGCCAAAAATGCTGGTTGCCACCAACGCTCCTGGTTCGACCAAACTTATGGGAACCGATCCAAAGCATACACATCAAAATCGAATCTGATCTCTTACAAGGATGACTGTCTCCTCGTCATGACCCAGTCTCAGGTTGTTCTCATGAACCAACGTGTGGTGGTGTCTACCAAAACAGAGGTCCCATGTCTTACATGCAATCTACGAGACCGTGATACACGGTTTGTTTTAATGCAAACGAAGCTACACGCGCCGTTCTTCAGCATTTTATTGCCTAGTTTTGGAGCTTGAATAACAAAAGTAATACAGTCAGGCGTATTATGATTTTCTAGGCAAAACAGAAATGTCGGGCTCGTCCTCTTGCAAGATTCATCCACTCCGACCTTACACCTACAGTGCCCAACTCCGAAGAGCCCGTGGGATGCTGGGTAACTCGTCCCGCTCTCCAAACGCCCTGCCAACTGACCGTACTGACTGGCGCTAGCCGCCACGTTTATCCCACAAAATTCGAAAAATCGCTAGGGGTAGAGTCCTCCAGACTCAGTTATATTCCCATCAGATTTTGCCAATTTTCTCTGTGGACTGAGAGGCAATCTCTTAATTGCGTCGATGAGTTTGGTTAGGAGGTTTAAGTTTGCGCTGTGCTCCAGCTGCATCAACATTGCCTGACACCAATTCTGCCGATCGGCCAGTCCACACACATCGTCACCGTGGCCGGCGACCACCCCACCTACCCTTTGCTTGATGTCATGCAGGTTGCCAACCTACTGCTGCCTTATTCTCATAGACCCTGTCAATCCAGTCGCACTTTGAGAGGGTACGCAATGTTGAGTTGCCCCTGTAGTGAGATCACCCTGAACTCCCTCAGCGTTCTAAAACGCCTGCGACGTGGGAACTGCCCCCCTAATACCACTGTACCTGTTCATGTGACCTTGTCAGCGTAGATTTACTAAAAGCCATCAACATAAGAGTTGGTGTTTGCGTGGGTGCCACAGCTTTACTTGTGATTGTGTAACAAAGCCGCATCACCGTGGGCTATATTACTTTCACTAATAGTAATTTAGCTCCTACCGTTGGGAACGCCGCGTAGACAACCCGACATTTATGTGAATTCCGAAGGCCGAATGGGGTCTTCTTCGGCACTCATCCGCTTTGTCAGCTGACATGCAGTTGTGCTGATGGCTCTGTCATGTTCATCTTCCTAGCGCCTTGTCTCATTACTCTGAAGTCTACCTATGTACGATGGGTAAATCGGTAGGGGAAGTCTGTTTGCAGACTCACCGCCTTCTGGTTACGACCCCTGAGTTGCGATAGCATAAGACCGGGAAGATTTTGGCCTACAAAGAGCAAGAAGCTGGCTCCACGGTGTCAATTTCACTTCGCCGACAATCCCCATAGACCAGTTCGTCTGTTTTGTCAACTCCAAACTTTTTGACAGAAACGAAATAATTTCGCGGTGATCAATGGGAGGTGTCCACCTCAGTGGTTGAAAGATTGGACCCGAAAGCCAGTGATCCAAGAGACCATTTCCACAACCGAGTGGAATTTAGACTGAATAAAACGTTCCCCAGGTACATCAGTAATCACAAAGGCTGTTGGTACCATTCGGTGGAACACTAAATCAGGTTCCGGTTATGAAGTTAAGCTCGCTTTCCACCCACCAACGGCACATTTCGATGAGCTCGTGTAATCCACGTCCCAGCATTAACTCCTCGCCGTTTGAGTCGACTCCTCTTCGGAGAAACTGTAAGAAGCCTCATCAGAAACACCCATTGGAGTGAGGTGACGCGGAACGGGGAAAACGGTTGTTGGTCTGGATGCACTCTCCATCCTCTCCGAAGAAGCGGGCACTGGCTGTTCCGCGATATCCGGTTTAGAAGTAAGCGCAGTTCCGCAGACATCAAAAAACGAGTCATACCCAAGAGCACTCGGTTCAGCCGGGGATTTGCCAGTGAAAAAGTTTCCATAAAAACTCAAAACGTTAATTCAAAATCAGTTAGTAACACATTATAAAAAACTAGGGTCAGTAGAAAGGAGAACTTCGCCGTGTATTTGTTTGTTCAACCGGGAGTCGTTCGAAGCAGAGAATGATACTTGGAGCATATGTGCAATCGCAGTTGACAGAGAAGTGCTCCAGTGCCCGGTGGCAAATTAATGGCTCAGGAAAGGACCACCGGTCACGCCGGTTCTACAATAATCAAGATCCACAGCAATTTCTCCAACGTCAGACTTCGTCGTTCCATAAGGATACCCGGTTTACTTAATAATAAAACGTCCATCACCGTCCCAGTTGAACAGTATAGAATCCCCCCCAAACGCTGGGAGAATTTAACTTACATTGAAGCTTTCGTCGGCGATTCAAGTTCACATTGGGCGAGGCGTGATCTGACGACCCAAAAACGTCTTACATTAGACTCCATGGTAGGGCGACAATTTATCCCCAAGACGGTAAAAATGAGAAGACACTCGCACAAGGCTGACTTAATACGGCATCAACTGAATAACTGTACAAGAAAATTAGGTTCCTCACCCTCGATTGTGGAGGCCCTCAAAATATGGACAACGCTGCCGGTACAACAAAATGAACCACTTTCCCAATGATCACTGGGGAACAATATGATGGGAGTGGACTCATCCAAGCAAGTGGTCGAGGTTTGACCGAAGCGAAATAACTAATCGCGGATCAAAGAATAGTAGGAGTTACTCAGGAAGGAAGACGAATGAACGACGTCTAATTCTGTCATTTGAAATTTTGCAGGGTTCAGTTTGGCTAACATTAAAAGAACTGTTAACCCTAGCAGGAGGGTTAGACGGCTTACCCAGGGAAGACAGCGAAACGCATGACCACCTTTCATCAAACCCGACAATGAGCAATCCAAGTACAACAACATGGAAGGTAATCTAACAGTATTGATCCAACATGTCGCGAAAAGTCAGCAACATTGGTGTGCGGCAGTAGAACCAGAGTATGACATCAGCGGTATTTCGTACGCCTTCATTTACGCTATGCCTGAGTCGTCTGTGATTGTACGTGTTTCCGAACATCGAAGCACTTCATCGTGTAGGCTTGCAAGATACTGCACTCATCCTTTGGTTCGTTCGGTTTCGTTTGCCATGGAACGCCCCTAGGTTGGCCGCCTAACGGATTCTGATGCAATTGTTCCGGGGATAGTTAGGAAGACTAAGCATAGACCTGGTGGCCAGACACTACAATACAAGGATGCTACCCAGGTAAGTGGTTTGCCTTCTGATATCGAACATGCATCGAATGTGTGCATTTACCTACGTACCCACCAGCGACCGCCATCGTTTAGCACTTCACCTGTTGACATATGCATACTCCTGAGTCATGATGTGACTTTCTTTCCTTCAGCCTTGCGGGTGCAGTGTATCCTGGATGGTTTGTCATATCTCATTCCGGCTTGGAATCTGTTTTCTTTCTGGTCATATCTGTGGCGCTATAGTGTGCTCTATATTGCAATAATTCGTCTTCTACTTTCCGTGAGTTTTATGCCATCGTTTACATTACCAATGCGACCACTTTATTTTCTGGTCCCTAGAGATGAGTTTCAATTTCATACTTACCTTGCCAATAGCAGGATGAGCGGGGTCGACATCGACAGCCGCGGGCAGGGTCCGAACGCGGTAAACACTTGGCCGACTAGACCAAGTTGGCCAGCAGCAGACCAGGCGTCGGCCAATCCTTTTTGCTCCACTGATCAGCGAAAAATTGAAAACTTCAGTGAACGGAACATCTTCGTAGGGCCAATCTTATCGTTTAGCAACGTTTGCGAATAACCTAAGAAAGGTATTTTTACTGCAATAGATATATCTGACTTCGAAGTAGGCGTTCGTCGTTTCAGTGTACACTTTCTTGATAGCTCTGAGTCACCTGATTATCACGTGTCTCTGATTTAGTTGTATTTCAGTTTAGTGTTTTTGTGATATTTCACTGATAATTTCAGGCAACAATATGTCATATCACTCTGAATATAACGTGATATAACGCACTTTTGTTATTCTATAAATAAATTCTGAAGACTGAACTGAAGACTGCAATTATTACCCAGGATGGTCCGGGCATATTAGGCACTAGCTTACTTGTAATTTGTTGGTCTCCATACTCTCTGAAGCCTCCTGGTTAATACACTCTTGGTGCATTAGGAGTTAAACATGGAGATTATATTGTTATACCACTGTATACCACCGAATAAGCCCGGAACTTCCGAGGCTTCGCATAAACACTCTTGATGCTGACTCAAGTACTATCCCCGCCACCCTGGAGAATGAAGGTATTTCATCAGCAAAACCCATCTGTCCCTATTTTTATGTTTACTTTAAACTGAAGATGACCACATAAAAGGGGACGTGTGTTCAATCCCATCTGTTGAAGCACCGCTCGATCTGCAAGGTTCATGTGATTCCTGTGGACAATATATCATTCAATTATTACAGCGAACACCACGGCAACAGTCTGATCTATTCTTGACGTTGTGAGATCATCCTCTGTTCAAGCGAAGTCCCTCACGACCGCTGATATGAATCTGCCTATCACGTTATTGAAACCGCCCGTTCCCAACTGGCCTTTAGACTCGAAAGCTGTAATCAACATTCTAAGAACTCGTTTGAAAAAGGCGCTTCTTAAAGGCTCGTACGTGGACATCGGACTCCATAAATGCTTACGAAATGTGCACCAAAAGCTTAGAGACGGTGACTGCCTAACTTTGCAAGCTACCGTTGACGGACTGCCTTTTTCTGACTACTCAGGCACTCAGATGTGGTCCGTACATGGTGACATTATTTGGCCTTTTGTCAGATGTTCGTTTGTGATTGGCTCTTATTGTGGCGGTGGTCGTGCGGAACCCTTAGATGTTTATATTGGTAAATTCGCCACAGAGACCAAAGATACTGTGGGGGCTACCCAACTTCCACTCGGAAACTGAAGTTGCCAAAGGGTCGAAAACTACTGAGGAAAACTGGCTCATACCGAACATCCTGAGGCGCCGCACTCTTACATTCACCACAATTTCTGATTCGTTGATGACAAAACCATCAGTGAATGTATACAGATTGTTTAATAGGAGAAAAGGGATGCAGGCAGCTAGTCAGTTAGTAGACATTTACGTGCTGGTGGAAACGGCTTAAAGGATATATGAATTTGGGAGATTGGGTTCGTGGGTTTTATTTGTTCCAATGACTATGGCAATGCCGTCGGAGGTGCTTGCCTTTAATTGTTTGAAAGTGCTATAGGACAGCCACCTATGAACTACAACCGCCGTTGCGTGGATATTCAGACCGTCGTCACAAGTCCTCTTGCATGTTCGTCTGTGATGCGTCAGGTCACGGATTCACAATTAAGAAAAGGAGATCACGACTGGCTGTTAGATTTAACCTCTTCAACCCATAAAACGAATTGTCCGCAGAGACTGCCAAGGCCTCAAACGTAGATATATTCTAAAAAGAGGTAGACAAACGCTGGAACAACCTTCTTCGTCCTTTACACTAATAGAAGTGTGGTCTTGGTTTTGCAGTTCACGGCAACCAGGATTTGTCGCTTCATTTATTTAACCCTACCCTTAGGCAACTACCGAGCGCGTTTGCACCGACAAAAAACGCAATCTACTCGATCTCCGGATCACACCAGTTAAGCAACGAGACGCCAACAAGAGCAAACCTCCATCAAGTCATGGATTGGAAAACGAAATTGACAAGGACCAAGCGCTGTGGCTTAACCCGTTTTTGACATACATTAGACATTTGCCGCGAGTCGTAGATTTGAAGCGACATTTTCGCGGCGAAAGAACTCAGGTTCAATCAGATTCTCCCGGCAGTTTCGATCTACCTTTAACTTCGCCGACCTCGAACCCTGCTGATTTGTCTGAATTCGGATCGAAATATCGTCGGAACAGGATATCTGTTTTCTAACTCCAAAATGTACCTGCTGCTAACCATTTCCAGCCTCACGCAATTTACCACAATGCTACCCACCTACAACCCCACAATTTTCCTCTCTGCGAGTTCTGCGGTTTTCACTGCCACTGCTTCATTCTCAAAGAAGTAGTAGATCATTCTAGTTTCCCTATAATTTCCTTCAGGCGCCTTTCAACAGCGTTCTGTCTTTTTCACAGTTCGGTGCCCAGTAGCTAGTTTAAGCTTGTTGTTTTTGCTTGCTTGTCGATAATAACCGTCAGCATTTCAGTTTATCTAAGATATGGCCCCCCCAAACCGCAGATCTCAGGTAGCTACCAAATGTGTGGCCAATCTGTGCATTAAGTGTGCGAAATCTATTAATTATAATCACTATGGACTATGTCATCACGGTTGCCAACGCTGGACCCAGAGGGTATGCAAACCCCAATTCACAGTCGTGCTTCATAAAATATTAACTCACAACATTGCTTACTGTCTATTCTTCCTTCGTAATAAGTGCAGAACAGGATTTAACGCACCCCTTTCCAAAGAATGTCCAATTAGTGATGCCACTCACATTTCTAGCTGCTCCATTACAAATTATGACGCACACTCGCAAATAGTTCTCGAAAATACTGCCTAATGCCAAACAAATAGTCCGCTGGACGCAGCCACAGAGATTTGTAGACCTCCACTTTCGGGTGAAAGGCTAAGGGCTCCAAACGAAACCGCTGATTTTCATCAGTCAGCTAGACGGCCAGGGGTGGTTACCGCTTCCAGTGTGCGTTAGCCCAGTAACAACGTTAAGATTTCAGCTGTTAATCGGAGCATATAAGTGACAAATAGCAACAAAAGGACCGGTAGAGTTAACCCTTCTGGCGTGAATAGCTCGTTAGCCAGGGGACCAAAAGATCATAATAAAGTTAATAGAAAAGACAAGACAAATTATACTAGGAACCACCTCAAAGACGCTGAGGTTCAGTTCGTCACCGGCGTAAACTCAAAGTCTTCTGGTAACCCATATGGCGTAATTGTTTCTTATCTTGCATAATCGCTGGCGACATCATTGGTTGGGCGTGAACACCATAACCGTCAATCATGGCCCAAAGTATGTGCCGTAATAAGATTGGAGAATTGCTGCAAGTCAGCTAGAATTCAGCGGCTTCCCTAGCCCAAGTCGGCTGCTCGAGCGCAGTTTCCCCGCTTACTGAAGGTAGCCTTCGAAATCAATCAGTACATCGGGATAGCGCTCACAAGAACACATCTACTCCGAGGTTCTAGTATGACCTACATACGCCTAAAACCTGATCTTTCATACCTGGAGGGAATCCGGAGAAGGGGGTCAGAGAATCCCTTCGATAACTGCGACCGCAGTCTACTCATCCATGTAGTGCCAGAGTCATCTAATCTGACATCGTCGCCGGATGATGACCTCTCCCAATGGCGATTCATCAGAGGTAAGCTTTTATTAAACGATATTACCCGCTCTACAGTAGCAAGAATGCCACGACCTAGCCACCTTACCCATCTAGACACACCAAAACTGTTGAGAGTTTAATTTATCACGGCCGATATGTGCAATATAGTTCTGAACGCATGGCACTGTCACCAGTCGAAAGTGCACGAGGATATTCGGGTTCACAGAACGCTTCCCAGAAAACAGACAACTTGGAAGATCGTCGTTTTTAGTTCCAGCTCTCGAACCGATAGTTAATGGTTCAGCAGGCAGCGACCTCCTCTCAACAAACTGTCCCAAAAAACGTGCTCTCGCCGACTCCCCGCTGGTCGGCCTCAGTCCATGTGTAATTAAACCTTCGGCAGCACCAACAGTAGACATCCGTCCACAGGTCACGATACCAGACAGTCGGATGGTAACATCTGGGACATTTGTAATCAACCGAAGTGACTGGAGTGGCTCGTGCGCTAACACTTCGAGGTTGGCGAATAAGCTTCCGGAATTGAGGTTGCTTTACTCGGAAAATAAATTCGACATTATAGCACTTACAGAGGCCTGGCTACGGCCAGACATAAGAGACGTAGAAGTAGACTTACCTGAAATGAATGTTTTGAGAGAGGATAGGACCGACAAGAGGGTGGAGCGGCACTGTACTTGTCTAATAATATAGATCACGTGGAATTGGATGAACCAATCTTCCGTCTAGTACCCGGGTCCATTTGGGTACGCGTCCGTCTTTGTCCTAATAAGCCTCTCACATTAGTCCTTACATACCGCGCACCCGCAAGTGACAGGTGTATGACGGCAAACTAGTGGCTGCCTTACACAGAACCATCAAATTGAATTTTGGTAGTATTTTGATACTGGGTGATGTTGCTCACGCGGATATTGATTTCAAGGCTCTGAACGTACAATTTCGTTGGGATTATTCAGCTGCGTCATTTCTACAAACCACTATTGAATTGAAGTCAGTTGAAAATGTACCAGGTCCAGCCAGACGGCGCCAGGTTTAGTCCTGGTAAATTTTTTTTCTCAACGCATTTGTGAGAAATGCGCTCGGGTGTGCCCGATCATGACAGATAATTACATGCGGTACAATGCAACAAGTGGATATAAAACAGGGTAAACATGAAACCTGGTGACAACTGAAGGCGTGGTCAGAGGGCAAATACTCACAGCTTACAACGTTCGAT
>LUCH01018610.1:0-13120 GCA_013368495.1 Paragonimus heterotremus | reverse complement strand
ATACAATCCTATGAGTGTAACTGCTTTTCGTCTGACTGCTCCCCTTTGACCTGTCTGACAAGGTTGCACCTGGAAGGACCGGATTCCTAGTCAGCATAGCCCGCCGGATCAAAACAGTACACAAGCCCAACCATCTCGTCAAGGTAGCAGTATAGGTCGGCCTGTCGTATTTTTTAAGATGCGACGGACTCATATAAAACGACCCATGCGAAGAAGTGGATGACATACTAAACATCATAGAGCTATGCTCTGCTCGCCCTTAGAACACTAAGTAAATTAGCTAAGTTTAAGGGTGAAACAGTCATGCAGATCAGGTGACAAAAACAGCATTATGCCTCTTGATTTGCTATGTATCTTGTGGTTAGTGAGAGACCTCGTGGCTACAGCCACTGGGTAAACTATGTTGGGACTCCCTCAAGAGTACAAGCGGAGAAGGCAGTAAGTGACCAGATTCCATGCGAACAATCGTCTTTGCGTTGTCAGACTGAAACCTCGATTAGAACACTGAGAAGTGTTAAGGACAAACACTTACTACGGCTAACGTTCCCGTTAACTGCGTCCCAAACATAGTCAACGAGTAGTTGTAACACAAACCTATCAATCAATTTGATAATGTGTCAGGCAAACCGAAATACTCGCCGGTGATTGGGATACTCAAGTAGGTAGGCCGCGTGCCAGAGAGCGAGATTTTACCTTGGATCACCCGCTGATAAGATGTTGACGAAAGTGTGGAAAAAAACTTGTGCAAATAGAGTCCTAATTTTAATGGACACCAAATTCCTGTCGTTTAAGCGTTAATGCATTACCAAGCAACCCCATTACTAATTTAATTTTGGACACTCAGTAACCAATTGTTTGTTATTGTTTCGGAGACTGCAAAGCTATATGGAACACCCATCAGAACGCTGTTCACGTGCGTGCATGTGTCAAGTACGCCTATACTTTGGTGTAAAGCCAATTCGTTATCAAGCAAATCGGGGTAGGAAAACTGGCTGTGAAAGACCCAAAGTGGTAGTACAATATATCACTACTAGACTGTCTTCTTAAGTTCATTTCGGGGAAAGCTTGTTTCATATATTTGGTGTTTATTGTATGACCTGACCCACGCCTGTTTGTTGATGTGGTGACCAGAAGTGCGCAATGCAGTGATCCACAGAACAACGCTGACTAGAACTTCGATCAGAGAGGATACAACCGTACCCAAAGAATAAAAGAGAGACAATCAAAGAATAAACCGTTTCACTCCTAGGGTTTTGTGCCACACTACTCATCGTGTAACCGTCATCATACATAACAATTTATCAGTGGCTGACATCGGTGCTTAAATGCCATTCGGTTTTCTCAATCGTACTTCTGTGCACTCGGAACGGTACAGCTCTATCAGCAGCCTTTATGCACAGTTACGAACAGTGCACTACTGCAAAATCACTGTTTGAAGGAATGTTTGCACACGTTGAAATTTCAGGTGCATCTCACTCGCAGTTGCTACTGAAGTTTGGACACGACCTCACAACATGAAAACCCCTCTCTCATGGCACGCTGTCCACTACATGTAGCTCTCACTGTGTTATGCAAAACACAGATATCTCTAATCTGAAGACGCCAAACTTTTGAAAAATACAGTCGGAATTTTGGGTTTTGGCCGGAGTCCAATCAGCAACAGAAGTAGCATGCCTAAACGTGGTAGGCAGGAAGGTGCGTTATGAAACTACGCCCACAGGTCAAAAATTTCATATTTAGATATAGATTAAGTCGAATTTATTGAGTGCGATCAGGAAGACTTTTGTTAGATTTTCAAACGGAACCCACCTTGCCCCACAAGAGAACACAGCTCGGTTGTTTCTTTGTAAGATACCTTGATGTTGAACGTTTGAATACAGACGTAGCTAGTAATTAGGTCCCTTCCCATCCTCTTCTTTTTTCTTCCCTCTTCCTATATAGGGCTTGCTTTTTTCTTTTTCATGGTTATGTGACAGTTAAGCATCAATGTAAACCACTGATGTATTGCTGTCTATGATGATGATGATACTTGGGAACATTTCCCTGTAGAACCGAAGTCGGGAGTCTGGTACAGATTGGCTAACATACATACATTCACACTCCAATAACGGTGCATTTGGATAAAATGAAGATTCGACGACAGCGCATACGGTCACAATATCTACGTAACATGGAAGTGTGAATATTTGTACGGCCTACGTTGCTCCTGCTACACAGTTTTACTGACACAGCTCAGCGACAGCATTGAAGAATGCTAAGCAAATTACCTTCATAATAATTCACTAATCTCACACTATTTCAGATGACATCATCACTATCACGGACAGCAATAAAATCAGTGGTTTGCGCTTACGCTTGACTGCCATATAACCAGCAAGAAAAAAGCAGGTCCCGGTCAGGGAGGAAGAAGAGCAAGGAATAGACCTACCTACTAAACAAATACGTCAACACGTGAACAGTAGACAGCAAGGTGCTTACGTTCAGCAAGAATCACCATCATCATTACCATACACAGTAATACATCAATGGCTCTCACTGACGTTTAACTGCCATACAACCACGAAGAAAAACTTCATATAGAAAGAAAAAATAGAGGCGAAGAGGAAGGGACACAACGACCAAAAAAAAGCTACGCCTATATTCAAACACACAACACCAAGGTGCCTAAATCGTGCAAACAAACAACTGAGCTACAAGTGAAAGTAAGGTGTCACTAACAAAACAGCTTCCTCACGGCTTTCACTGCTCCACGTCATTAAGTACATTCACTCCAGAGACAACTAGGCCAAACATCAACAACATTTACGCCAATGGGCCCGATCAGCCGCTGTCTCACACAACGTCTCCAGCCACCGACTTTCTGAGTAGATCCCCAAGTCGTGGGAAAACCTAACCTACAGTGGCCAACCCCTTGGTGAACGACCTCAATTCTCTACGCTAGGTCATCCATACAACTCGAACCGTACGCCAGTCCATGGGGGCACCGCCAGAGTGCTCGGTGTGACAGACAACTAACTGGCATTCTGGGAACTTGACCTAACCAACTAAATCTGTCCAAATGTAACGAGTGAACACAATAACTAGTTTGGCCATCTTCATCAAATACCCGTTTTTTAACCTCCTCGATATATACTCGTTGGTGTCACTCGGTGAGATCAAACACAGACATCGATGGTCAAATGTCTGAAGACGGTTCAAGTCTTCTGCCGTCAGCGGCCAAGTCTCGCTGCCGAGAAGTAAAACAGCCCTCACGATCGCCTAATATACGCGACTTTTAAGCACAAGAGATATGCTCCGTTGTCGCCAGAGATGTCTTGAATTGGCGAACACCGCCCTAACGTTAGAGATACGCGCTTCTATTTCATTCCATACACCTCCCACGCCACCGCCGCTACTGATGCAACTTAACACGAACATAAACCGGCCAACCTCGATAATTACATTATGCAACAGAAAATCCATGTAATCACAGCAGTTTTACGGACGTAATTCGTACTATGAAAACGCAAAGTGCATTCCAAAGTATTTGGCAGAGTGCGAAATAGCCAATACTAATTCTGTTGCACAAAAGCTGTCAAACAGCAACATCTTACCGTCAGCACAACCAAGATTAGTTAGTCTCCCACCAGGTAGGAGGTTCACACCAGCATCTTGTGAGCGCAGAACATATTCCACCATTATTTCGTATATGACAAAAATTGAAAAAATGATGGAGGCGAACAATCTTTACCTACGTCATTCCTAGTGCTGAAATTGTCAGACTATTTGCCGTAAACCCTAACCTGAACCGAAGTGCGAGAGTAAAGTGGCGACAGTATGTTGAAATAGTTGGTCAGTACATCCCTGAGTTTAAGTGGTTTTAAAACTGTAGATCGACCCACCGAATCAAACGCATTCTTGTAGTGAAGAAATACGTCAACTATTCCCGATACATAAGACGCTGCTCCTGAATTTGACGAGAAGTAAAAATTTGATTAATACATCCCGCCCAGGACGAAAACCTGCATGTCCTTCCCTAATGTTTGTCCGCCGAGATGCAGTGCCGATGAAATATGATGGATGCCAGAACTCTAGTAATGATCAGGGTCAGGCTAAGCACCCCATGGTTTTCGCAAGGGCCCCAGATACCCTTCTTCAACATGGGAACTATTGTCGAGTGACTTCAGCACGGAGGGATGGTCTCCATCATCCACACAAGTTGAAGCAACTGAGTCAAAGCCTCTGCTAACGCTTTCCCACCCTCTTGGAAAAGTGCCGGCATGAGATTATCTGGACCAACAACCTTATTACGTTTGAGAGTCGAAGTATAATTATGAACCTGTTTCGGCGAGTCGCTACAAATCTACAGACTAGGGTGCTGCCTTACAAGTTTGTGGTGGCAACACAGTAGGAATAGGAGGCCAGCCAAATTGATCCTCAAAGTGTTTCTCCCACCGCTCTAACCTTCTGGACTTATTAGGCATATGTGCCATGTGCTTGCCTGATAACTGCTAACAGAAGATCGCTTTGAATAAGTGGCACAGATAAGTTGGAAGAGTTTGTCGGTGCTTCCTGAAGCAAGAGCCGTTTCCACTTCAACATTCTCTATTAACCTAACCTCGCGACAAGTCTTTAGGATACGTTTCAGCTTCTTACGGATATCTCTCCTAAACTTGTTATATGAACGACCAGGAAGAATGTTCTGTCTAGCTTCTAACAACCCCAAAAATTTATCGGAGGTTTAATGTTTGTACAACTCACGTATCCCCAGGCCACATGCTACAGTATCTGCTTCAAGAATAGCCTATGAGATTTGGGTTTAGCAGCTAGTAGGATCTTCGGAGTGAGAACTACAATGACAGCCCTCTAAGCTGGTTTGGTACTTATGCTTTACCGACGGTATAGTTAGTTTCTCAACAACTAATCGTTGTTGTTAGTACAGTCGTTGTTCAGTAAAAATAACAGCGAAACGACAACGCACCAACCCATGGTCCGAATCTAAGTACGTGCTCCAGTAAGATCAACAGTCCTGAATGGAGTCCCACCACCTATAACTAACAGCTATGTGGTCTTACTGAGACCAGGTCTGATTCGGAGAAGGTGGGCACCAAGTATAGCAATGACGTGCATGGTGTCAAAAACCAGATTGCTAGAAACAGGTTGTGCTCAGTACACAGTTGCAGCATCTCCTAGTCATTATCTTAACGGAGTGATAGTACCACAAACCTGCAACTTAAACGAGGCCAGGACTCACCAAGACGGCCGACCTGAACGTTTATACTTCCAGTCAGAATGATTGTATCAGAACCATGTATCGGCCGAAGCGGAGCCGCCAGATCCGAATAACAGGCGTCCTTGATGACGATGTCACTAAAGTCAGTTGGGGCATAAACAGACACAATGAAAAGATTTCTGAAGGTTTTGCGTCTAGAGCTGGCATTAACAGAACCTGTTAAGCTGGCGGTGCGAAGTCTACCGATAACAGGAATCCAATCTACCAATGCGACCGCGGCCGTTGTGTTGAGAACTATACCTACTCCAGCAAGACGGGTAGCGGCAGCCGTAGAGTCAGCCGAAGTGTATAAGTAGTATCGGATAGACGGTGCGGGTGCTGTTAGTTTTATGTATCCACTGCTGTCCTGGATTCTGAGTAGTAACAGATGGGACTTACCAGCACAGTGTTACTATGGTTAAGCATATCTACTGTGGGACCTACGGAGTAATCACCAGAACTCGGGGTCTAGAGGGGCCTGAGAACTACACTTGAGCGGTGTTGGAGGAGTCAGTAGTAGCATGTTTCTGCCTATCCATCTCGTTATGTGCGGCACATAGGGTGACGTGGTTTTTACTGCGAGATCGCCTTCGATCGATACACGATTCTGATACAATCATTCTGACTGGAAGTATAAACGCTCAGGTCGGCCGCCTTGGTGAGTCCTGGCCTCGTTTAAGTTGCAGGTTTGTGATACTATCACTCCGTTAAGGTAATGGCTAGGAGATGCTGCAACTGTGTACTGAGCACAACCTGTTTCTAGCAATCTGGTTTTTGACACCATGCACGTCATTGCTATACTTGGTGCCCACCTTCTTCGAATCAGACCTGGTCTCAGTAAGACCACATAGCTGTTAGTTATAGGTGGTGGGACTCCATTCAGGACTGTTGATCTTACTGGAGCACGTACTTAGATTCGGACCATGGGTTGGTGCGTTGTAGTTTCGCTGAACGACGACCGCACCGACAGCAGTCATGCGTATTCTCTAAAGACCCGGCCATAGTCACGTGCTTCTGATCGCTGCAGATATATTGCGCTGAAGGGCTGCTTTAAAGGGCCACAGAAAATTTAGTGTTACTTTGATCGGTCGGGTACCACATCGAAAGTAATGACTGTTGGTAATTGCCTATGGGCACTCATTTAAAGCATTTAATATTCTGTATGAACGTACTTGAAGGTTGACAGAAGCATATCAAGGTCTGATACCTTTCAAGTGCTACGGTCTTGAGTGCGCTGAAGGGGCAGTAGCGAACTCCGTGATCTTCGTACTTTAGTTGCTGTTGTTTATTCAAAATTAGGATTAACTGCCAATCTTATTTATATACACCACTGATGACAGACGGCTTGTCTCCAGATTACAATTTTCTTTTAGTACACGTGCTGGGACCACATTTCGATTATCTTCACTGGACGGCGCCTATATTTCTTACTCAAAGTCAAAGGCTGTGCACTCATCAATACTAAAACATACCGAATCAGTGGTACCATTTCATTACTGTTCATTGGGGACGCGATCGAGACGTATTGTAGTCCTATCGGATTTCTACCTTAATGTTAACGGCACGCCGATGGTAAGGAAAGCCGAGATCAGCCAAGGGACGCTCAGTAGGACTCGCCGGAGGTTCCAGTAGGTAACCTTTAGCGTATTTACGACAAACTGGTGAGGCCGTTACTGGAAGTCAACACCAAAGCATGCGTGTCTCATGAGAAAGAATACAGCTGCTCTTGAAGCTACCTAGATGAGGGTTACTAAACGAGTCATCGTATGAAGACCGTCTATTAATGCAACGCTTGCTACCATTAGTATGTAGACGTTTCAGAGGTGACCATATCTCACAAAATTCTGTGCTCCCCTGACTACTCCAAGTAAAGCCTTCTCATCACTGCAAGTGAGGCGTCTCAAAGTCAAAAAGTTAAAGGTTCCTATACCATGTAACATACCCACATTACATAGGTCATATCGTTTTTTTCACTCGACTCCGCCCCAAGCTTATGGCACTACCACCGATGATAGTTCTGGTGACAATCTACGCATTCCAGAAACCCTTAGACGACGTGAAGTAACCGAGCGCGGCCAATGGCATCCTGGTAACCACAACCAAGCGTCCATTCATTAGTCATTTTCTCATTATTTTCTTTCTCTTTTTCATTATTTTCCCTCTTCCTTTGTCACACTGGTGTACAAAATAATGAAAGTGCCCTACATACTTGATTGCTGCTACCTGCCTTAAAACTGAACGAGCAGTTCATTCTCATTCATCAACAATAAACACAGGAATATATGATTCCTGTTAATGCAGTATTGGTACACGAAAAAATCAGGCCAAAACCAAGACAGAAGAAGAGAAGGGGAAAAAACGGCAAGTTAGGACAGTTATGTTGAGGCCCAAAACACCACCAGGGGGCTTACAACCTGCAAACAAATAACCAAGCTACAACTGGAAGCAAGGCGTCAACACGACAGCCTTTTTGCGGCATCACTAAATGTACTTCACATATGAGTCAGCCAGACAACACTCACGCTACTGTGATTTATACTCGCCATCCCACCTACTTTGAGTCACGAGGGCCTCAGCATGGGAGGCCAGCCTGGCCTGCAATGGCTAATGCTGCATCTGTGCCATCGAATTTTATCGAAACACCTTGGTGATGGGATATCACAAGTACTGGACTTTCCACCCTGCAAAGAGGGAATGAGTAGACAAGGTTCACGTGCATCTTTCTTGGTCATTACAACTTTATTACACGCATAGGTGCAGAAGTCGAGTCACAAGGATCGATCAACCGACTACCAGAATCGAATCCTGTGATCCGAAGTGAACTAATCCAACTTCTGCCGAAACGATGGTTTCAGTAAAGTCACGCGCGCGTAGCAATTGAAAATTTGAAAAAATGTAGCATATGAGATTATAGCCTAAAATGTAACCACTAAACGCATAATTGACACACAGCAGTCTGAGTTTTTCAGCGATTCAGCGGTTAAAGTGACTGCATCGAAGAAAATAACATGCCTCCTGAAATCTGCACGCCGCTTCATATGAAAACCCATCACCCACCTTCGAAAGCATCTCGAATCAAATCACTCTTATCGTCGTTCGACAAAACTTCCCCCGAAATCAAAAGAAAGCGTACGCCAGCCATGCACGCGGAAACAACGAAATCAAGCGCCTTGAAGCAAAACCCCAAAACAGTTCACGCGCATTAGATGAAACAAAGACATCTTCAGTGGTTTCGGCGAATAGCCAGAGGTATATCAGTATGAGCAATTAATTTACATTTCCGATCTTCGAAGGGTGCCTGCTATTGTGGAAAACAATCACTGGGATAAATCAGTAACACCGCTCAACCGCATTAGGAAAAATACGAAGCGATTTAGCGATTCAGCGATTAATACACGGGTTCGAGGCAGAGGCCCAAGGGTCCCGGATCCAGTCGGTTTTTATTGTTCAATTTCAAGCGGGCGTCTGTTGGTCTGTAAGGCATTCATGGAAAAGAGGGTGTAGCACCGCTCTTGGGAATTACAGTAAATATCACAAACAAGCTAAGGTTACTCGTATAGAATGTTTTTTAGAAAATGCGAGTCAAGTAGTGATTTGAAGCCGTCGATAGATGCCCTACTGACGACCTCAGCAGGAAGGCTGTTCCAGAAGTTAGCAACCCTATAGGAAAAGAACTGCTGTCTGAGAAAGGTCCTAGGACGAAGCTTGAACAGCTTCCTGTTGTGTCCTCGCCGTCCGTCATCATTCGATACAGTGAAGAACTGATCAACGAGGCCTACTCTAAAGAGGAAATGTGTGAAAATTAAATCACCGCGGAGCCGTCGAAATTCAAGTGGGTATAGGTCAAGAATTTCAAGTCGAGACTCGTACGCGACACTCCTTAAGCCCGTGACTAGTATGGTAGCCACGCGCTGGACACGCTCAACAGCTAGTATGTCTTTCTTCAGACCGGTATACACGACCTGATTAGCATACTCCAGGAGCGGTCTTATATAAACCCCGTACAGCGTTTGGAACGCTTTTTTGTCTATACGGGTGAAAGTGCGCTTAATCATCCTAAGAGAGGCAAACCCTTTTTTCGCCGCCATCTCATGGTGATGCGCAAAAGAAAGATTAGACGACAACCAGATGCCTAGATCTTTCTTCAGATCGATTTTCGTAATATCTACTGTGCCTAATGCACTATGAATCACAAAGGCACAGCCGGAGTCTCCACCGAGTGACATATGAGCGCACTTATTGTCATTTAGTGGGAGACTCCAATCGTCCGACTGCAATGATTTTCACACAGGTTCGGGGGGTACAAAAAGCGCCCAGAAAGGTAGCGATTCAGCGACTGTCATATGGATTCGAAGCGAAGGTACGACGTACCGCGGTTTTCCTTATTCAGGTGACTGATGGCACGCGGGTAACTCAAAATTTGTTTCAAATTTTCTCGCTGTTATTGTCTGCGCACTTTTTTGATTTATTGGCGCCCTGTGCATCAAAAATTGCATGCGATTACTGTTATTTGTTACCGAATAACATACTGAAAAATTGTGTATTGAAACTTTTGGGTTGCACTGTATTTGTTTCTGTATCTGTTTTATATTGTGTATTGCTTGTTTCTACTGGCAATTACGCGAGTCAGACCTAGCGGTGCTGTGACTCAGTTGACTGAAGCAGCGGGCGTTTTTGGCCGCTATGGATGCAAAACGTCGGTACAAAACGGTATACAGTGCTACCAGTGCCAGAAGTGGCTTCACTCCAAATGCACTTGCTTCATCCAACACCAGTATAAACAACTTTCTTCTTCTGCTTCAAAGTGTATCTGCATGAGCTGCCGGTGCGACGATAGTCAAGGCGCCGCTTTACCGCTGAGTAGTTACGCATGTGACACGAAAGGTGAAGCGGCGCAGAAGACCTGCGACTGTAAATGTGGAGCTGTTCTTAGCACTGTATGTCCTTCTATTTCTTCCATGGGGAATAGGATGGAGGAATACCAGTGGACTCTGCCCGAAATGAAGTCGGAACTCCTGTCCCTAGACGAATGCATAATGCTTGCTCTCCCAGGTGTTGCGGTCACCAAGAAGGCATTTGCCCTGTCAACTGCACATATAGAGGAGGCAGCGGCGAATATGAAAGAAAAAGCTCTCAGAGAAAAGAGAGTTGTTTTATGGGGACGCTTCCCCACAACGTCTTCACCAATCGAACCAGCTAGGTCAGTATTAGCTTCTTTGTTCCCCCCGGACGTTACAAATCCCGTACTTGCGAGCGGGCTACGCGCCAAAAAAACCAAAAAGTCTCTGGGACTTTTGGTGTCATTGCCAGCCATACTGAATCCCGGAACAACGATGGAAGGATCAGAGGCTTTGAAATCCACCAACGTCCACTCGAAAGGCGTTTCTTCCGATCGCTCTTGGCAAGAGAGCGCAAAACGCTAGCAGCGGACTAAAGCTAAGTCACGAGTCATGGCAGACTGGAAACTACAACTGGAGACTAAGGTCGTGGTTTCCGCCCCAGTAGTATCCACCCATGTTTATATGCTAGTGGTGGAAAGCGAGAATGCTGTTATCGTGGTCGCCAACCCAACGGCGGAAGCCTCAATCACCGGCAGCAGTGTTCAAGACACCGCACAAATACGGCTCTCCTAAGCACCCACCCCAAAAACCACCAACAGGCCCCATAGAACATACTTTCTTCCAGGAATTCGGAACGATGGGGGCCTTATGGGAATGTCGTCTATAAATCAAAAAATATTTTATTGGCTCGCCCCACAAACCGTCTCTATGAGTGGCTCCGTAAGACTGCACACTACCTCCTTTCAAACCCCTCATCTAGCAGACGATGTGGGTCGCACGATTTAGCTTTTATCGGAAAATATCCGTGAGCATCATCCAGCCTGGATCGGCAACGGAGTCACCGAGACAAATTCGAGCGCAGTTGTTTCACATCTCGTTCATACACATCATACTGTCAACCTGGACTCCCGTTTTCGTCCGATTCACCGAGCCAACACCAGTCACTTAAAAGCCGTCAGATGCCTGATTTTAGCCACAGCCGAAGTGATTGGAATTCGATTAAGAAATCCACCCTTGCACGTACAAAACCCCTTTGTTCGGGCGTTGAAGTTACCATGGCCAACCACCCACACCACGACCAGTCAAACCGCCATGGTACCAATGATGTCATAATGGTGACACAGTCGGGCCAAAACGTTGTTTCCATGTGTGCCGATGACGTGTCTGACCTCACCCAAACCAGATACTTTTTCGTTTGTTTCGCTCTGACAACTCTGTTTCATATACACCGTCATGTAATTAGCCTGATGATAAATAACCGAAAACGAGCTTTTAGATGCTAGCTTGCTAATTACAATACGTTGTAAATAGTATGGGTGAAACCAAACATTTAAATACTATCAGAAGGATGTGTAACCGAAGTGTAATGCGAACAACAAACGAATATAACAGGTTTACTTACAGCAAGGGTTCGGACAAAATACAGGGATGCAATCCGGGAATGTGTTAGTGGAGCATTGGCTGGAATCCTATAGATGTAAACGTAAGGATCTACAGGATGGAAACACTGTGTAGTCAACGGAGCACTGTAACTGTGGTTTGTTCACTGGCGCGCGAGAGACCCAGATGAGTTGTGTTCACACGTGCGTAGGGTCTCGTTGTCTTGTCAGCTCCGGTGAGGATACTGGGTTGAATCGTGTGTCACAGACTAATGTTCGAGATGAGGTTGGCTGTGTGTGTGTGTGCACGTGACAATGACTACAGTGGTGTTGACGAAATGTGAGTCGTTCGAAGTCACTGTGGGTGCATTCGAGTGAGGGTCGTTCAGCGGTGGGTGTATGGGCATAACATTCAGGTCAAACGCCACAGTAAGTCGGTCCAGGCATATGACCTTGAACACATAATGACGTGCTGCAACAAGGTTGATCGCTACGCTGCTGGTTTCTGATGACTACCCTGAGGATTTTTAACCAACAAATCTTCCGTGGGCAAAAACTCTCACTCTCCGAAAAAGCGGAATTTAGCGGGGTTAAGAGGGTCGCTAGACGCGACACTGAAAGTGCAGGTCAAGCGTCGTTGGACGTTGGAATACGCACAAGCAGTGGCGTCGCTCCCACGGTCTCACAGGATGGCCATCAGAACCACTCGGCAGTACATGCCAAGTCCAACACCATCACCCTTCTAAATTCTAGGTCTCCCTTCTGAAACTCTTCCTCCTATTCTCCTTTCTCCTCTCCCGAGGGGACAACTAAGGAAGTGGCTCTTAAGTGCTTTTATAAAAACCATCCTAGTTTGTTCAATAAGTTACCGGAAATCAGACAGTTACCACATGACACACAACCCAATATCCTTGTTTTCACGGAGATCTGGCTTACAGGTGACATCAGTGGCAGTAAACTGTCCCTACGTTTTCAGTTTACCGAACTGACTGTGCCCGAGGAGAATGGGGTTTGTGCGATTTTTCTTCAGCATTTTTTCCCAACACCCGCGGTTATTGGTGGGTTTCATTCTCTGACGAATGTGATGCTCTGTGTCTTCGATTCACTTGGCGTGGCCTAGACACTCCTAGTGGTGGTTATCTATCGTTCTCCATAATCCGATGTCTCATGACGACACTCTTCTTGTAAACCTAAATAACATTCTAGGCCTACAAACCTTACTCACCTGCTTATAATGTGAGGCTTTAATTCAGCGGAAATAAACTGGGTATCAGTTTCCCACCAGGAACGTGAACGCGGATTCTGGACCTCCTTATGGACGCTGATACGACGGAAAGCGTGAAAACAGCATGTTATCGCCGCAACGAGGCACCGTTCCGGTCAGATTCCCCTGTAGAGATTTCCTTATTTTTGTTTGCGAACGATGTTTC
>LUCH01018609.1:0-12903 GCA_013368495.1 Paragonimus heterotremus | reverse complement strand
TGGAAAGGCGTTAATAGAGGCCTTGACTCAGCTGTTTCAACTTGTGTGGACGACGGAGACCATTCCTCCGTGCTGGGGTCACTCGGTAATAGTTTCCATATTTAAGAAAGGAGCCCGGGGCTCCTGTGAAAACCATAGGGGAATTAGATTGACCCCAGTCATTTCAAGGTTTCTGACATCCATTATACTTCGTCGATTCACTGTAGTTCGTGAGTTAAACACTAGAGAAGAACGGGCAATGTTTTGTCCTGACCAGGGATGTATAGATCACATTTTTACCCTTCGTCAAATTCTGGAGCAACGTCATGTGTATCGTGAGCCAACAATCGCCGTATTGCTCGACTATAAAGGTGCGTTCGATTCAGTGGATCGATGTACACTTTTAGAGTGACTTAAGCGCAGGGGTGTACCGACCAAGTATGTGAACATACTGTCGGCACTTTATTCTCATACTTCAGCTCAGGTTAGGGTTTACAGCAAACTATCTGATAGTTTCAGCACCATGAGCGACGTACGCCAAAGCTGTGCCTTTGTTTGACAACTTCCAAGCGGCACAAACAACGCTGAACGCTATTTCGCGTTCTGCTAAATACTTCGGAATGCGTTTTGCAACCTCAAAATGCAAAGTGCTTCTGCAAGATTGTTGTGATTACGTGGATTTACTGTTAGATAACGAAGTCATGGAGGTTGTCGACCAGTTTGTATACCTGGGTAGCTGCATCAGTGGCGGCGGCGGAGGTGTAGGGAATGAAATGGAGGCGCGTATTTCCAAGGTTAGTTTTGTGTTAGTTAATCTTAGATACCTATGACGACAGAGAGGTATCTCTATGACGCTTGAGGGTCGCGTATATCAGACGGCAGTGAGGGCTGTATTACTTTACGGCAGCGAAACCTGGTCGCTCAGAGTAGAGGTATTCGACCACCGGTGTCTGCGTTCAATCGCTCGTATCGGGTGGCACCAACGAGGAGGCTAGGAAACGGGTGTTTGACATTGATTATCAACCGAGTTCTTTTGTTCAGTCACTACATTTGCACAGACGTAGATGGTTAGATCATGTACTAAGGATGCTAGCTAGTTGTTTGTCACACCGAGCACTGTTTGCCGACGCTGCGGCCGACTGGTGCAAGATGCGAGGCGGACAGATGATGAGCTGGCGTAGACAAATGAAATCGTTCACGGAGGGGTTGGTCACTGTATATCGGGTTCGTCTTCCGAGCTGGGGTACTCCTAACTGGCAAAGTCAGTGGCTTGAGACGTTGAGTGACATGGCGGCTAACCGAGGTCAGTGGCGTGAATGTTGTCGTTGTTTATCCGAGTTGTCTGTGAAGTGAGTGCACTTAATGACGCGGGTCAGCGAAAGCCGTAAAGAATCTGTGTTGCTGATGACGCCTTACTTTCACTTACAGTTTGGTTGTTTGTTTGCAAGGTGTAGGCGCCTTGATGTTGTATGTATGAATATAGACGTAGCTGTTTTTGGTAGTCAGGTCCATTCCCATCCCCATTCTTTTTTACTCTCTTCTCATATAGGTTTTCTTTCCTTCGTGGTTGTGTGACAGTGAGGCATCAGTTTGAACCGCTGATGTATTACTGTCTATGATGATGATGATGATGTGACTTGAATTAGGTCGACAGTCTGACGTTTAACACATTCTGTGTTTGGTTATGGCGGTCATCAAAGGCTGTGTTCAGTCTGACTAATCTCCGTGTTGTTGACCATATCTTGATGGGGTTTTTCGTTACCTGCCTCAAAACGTTGTAACGTGAGTAACTTTTATCGCGGTTGTGTGCATGCACACATTGTAGGTTAAAACAGATTATGTGCAGATTTCTGATACCCCCTTGGAGGTTTCGTGCATAGACTGTCAACCGCTCATTTTAAACGACGGTTCGTTATATTCATTAAAAAAAAACCGACTTCGTCCTGTTAGATATTGTTCGCGGGAACATTTCCCCCGATGTCAAAATTTGCGAAACTCTAAATGACGATTAATCTCGAGAATTTCAATTGTATTGATGGAACAATTTTTTTTCTTGCAAAGACACCTTACTTTACCCAATTCTGATTTGTGGTCATAATTGACGAGACGCAATACAACTCGTAATCTTTCATTGATACGACTAACTTTTGCAAGTGAGTAATTTATGGATTTCCTTGACGTGTATTTACCAAGTTGTGCAACAAACTAGTGGTTAGTCTACTTCATTCTGTAATCTTTGCTGACCACACTGTTTTGTTTGCATTAAAGTGTCGTTAAACCCGTTAAATTGAAGAAAGACGGGTTTCTGTCCGCTTTGCTCTGTTCCAGAAATGCAGGTCAACTTAACAGACTACTTTCAGCCTTCCGGGTTTATAGAACTGGCACTAAGATGAAATTCAATGAATTATCCTGGGCCTGCCCTGTCATTTTGTTTCAAGGTTGTTGTTTTTTAAAGCGATCGCACTAATCGATTTTAGCCGGGTTTATGTGTCCAGAAACACTTATCCGTGAATCTGATCCTGCTCTGGACTTAGCGATCTTTCTGCCCTGGTTACAACTGAGTACCACGTTGTATATACAACCACATCCCCAATGCTTTTAATTGCTTTCTTCCTAAAGTACGATTTGTTCAGCTGTCGCTGTGTTTTCAGTGCTGCATCGAAGCTGGCATTGAGTTTGAGGTATTCCATCAGACCTCGTAGTATTTGATTCTAGGGTACTACAGTTGGCGTCGCAACACCTAAGAAGTTCATTAGGGGTTATTTCAGTTCGGAAGCTTTGAGCATCCATGCGAGTTTGCGCGAAATTGATAATTACTTATTGCATGTTAAGGTCTGTTGTCTCATTAAAAAAATACATTCGTAACTGAAAGAAAACAGCGTGCTTCTCTACACCTGTTGGGAAGAGAGACGTGGGCTCTTGAAAAATTTTGCATTTCCGGGACCCCCCCCTATTGTACTTTTATATGGTACGTTGAGTGGGTTACTCATAAACATGTGCAACCAGCTCATTTAGAAACAGCTAAAAAGACAGATCTCCATACTTTATTGCGAAAAGAAAAGCAAAGTATACGAAATTTCGAACGTCTGCGGCTTGCTTAATACAAGTGCCTTCAACACAGCGTGTTCTGTCTACTTATTTCAAGCCCTCTGCGCTTTTCTTTAATATATATGATGTGCGCCGTATTACTTGGTCTTATTTTGTGAGCGGTCGTGTTAATCGTTCATTGACCACTGACACCGGGACCGTGGAATCTGTCATTAGAGTTGGTTGTGTTGAGTTTCTTGAACTCGATTTTCTGGTGAAACCAACTGGCATTCTTCTGAAGGATATCGTTGAGCATTCAACATCCATTCTAAGTTCACATGAGCTCGCACACCGTCGTGGTCATTCTAACGTTCATGTTCGTCCAGTTTTAATTACTAGTTCTGGCCCCTGGATTATTGTTTTGAAACACATGCAAGTTTCAAATGTTTCGTTCTCGCTACTTCCTAATTTATCTTATTCGAAACTGCGTGATTTGCTACTCCAGTGATCTCCGACCCCAGGAGAAATGCACATGAAACCAGTAGTCTTGAATATCGAGGGACCATCAGTTTTTAGGCAAAAGCGTATCGTTTGGTTTATGTGAATCAGCTAGTGATATTCTGCAGGTATTCTCACGCTATTTCAGTCTTGCTCTTAGACAATATCCATGGTGACTCCACTGTAACGCGATGGTGGAAGTCGAGGAATCTTTGGCGACTGTAGAAATATTCTTAATCGATTTCTACCACAAAAGTTCACTATGGTTTACCTGTTGGGTATTTCACATCAGTCTCTTGGTTCAGGTAATTGAAGATCCCATAGAAATCATGAAAAACAAAGTTCCAGCGAACAGATTCTTTTTGACAAATTCCTTTTTTGATTGGTACAATTGCATAGAATTGCGACGTTTGGAAGTTATAAACTGAACACACAATTAATCGTAGTTGTCGCATTCCCATAGACTTTCCGGTCATTGATCAACATTTAAGGGAGAAACGCTGTAACTGGATAAATGATTGACACTAATTCGCTATTATTAGAACCCTAAACAAATTAGGTCTTCGGTAGCCATTATCAATCGGGCTGGATCAGTTGGACCGGACCAAATTGTTTCACAGGTTGGGCGGCCATGCTTGACCAAAAGTTTGACCAAACTGTGTCCGAACGCACAAATCCGGGTAACGTAGTCGGATTGCGCCTACTCGGCGACATTTTGTGGTGGATGACAAAGCCGGAGACGCTATGGTGAGATATGGTCATAGCCCATAGCGGATGGATTGCAGACACCACGAGCAACCGAACCAGTCATAACTCAACGAAATCTGGTCAACTTGTGAGAAGTCGCAAGTAAAAGTCTACAACAGAGTGTCAACCAAAGGCATACAACGAAGCGGAAGTACACATCACGCTTAAATGGAAATCCCGCTGCGTTATTGGCTGGAATTCCGGTTCATAAACGTGGGTGAGTGAGTAGTGTGGGAACGTGCGAATTAGACGATAACGATCTTGCTTTATTGAATGACTTCGCTATAATTTTACCTTACTGGACGTGGTGGCGGTAACCGGATGTACGATGCGATATGCTCTGTTCTTGTCTGTGTTGAGCACAGTTAATCAAATGGATCAGGATTGATGTGATGATGTTTCCTGTTGCTCCAAAACAAAGCCAAACAAGATGATGTTTGCGGATTCTTGCAGACAAGCGACTGGTGATAAGACATATCTGTAGAACCACAGAAAGGTCCTGATTACCATTGACGACCAAAGAACTAATTCGCTCGTGTTTCTAACCGCAGTGAAGTAGTGCTAATCATTTATCCAGCCATGCTCTGTTTCTTACTTGTTGATCAATAACTTTCTAATTGTTCGATTTTATATGGTCGTACCAACCAGAAAAGAGAATCGGTCGAAAACGGTTTGTTCGCAGAAACTTGGTTTTATGGTTCCCACTTTTTCTTCAGACCTGTTCTAAAAGACGCGTACTTGCAGATTCCATTCGATAAGAAGGCCGGTGTGCTGACGATGGCCAACGCTCCGATTGGACTGTTTCGTTTTCAGTTTTTGCCGAAAGGTGTGAGGATGTTCTAAATTATCTTGCTGCTAATTGAGAGTCTGGTGTTTGTTAAGATTAGGTTTTTGTATACTCTCCCGCCAAACTGTTCATAATAGTCGATTAGGTGTTTTACTTGAACACATTCGCACTTACCTTGTTGCTTTTGTCCTCTTCATAATGCGCTTTGGGAAAGTGGATTTCGTCTAGATCTCAATCGCTTGCACCATCTATCTAACGCTCTACGTTGAATCATTATCTGGATTCGTGGTTTAGTCCACGTTTTACTAGTGAAGCGAGTACTCTTTCCGAACTGTCAAAACAAAAATTTATTTATGAATCGATGAGCCTTTTAAACTTTCTGTCCGTCAAGGCCGTTTTACGTTTTGTTTCGACGAAGTGAGGACCTTTTGTGATTACTGATACCCCTTTACCAAAAATCGAGTTGTAATAAAACAGGATAGTCGTGTGTTTCAGATTTCCTGGCTAATCAATGCGGATGAACACAGTCATGCTGAGGCATTAACAAAACTTCGCAAATGTCTGTTCGGTACCCATTTGACCGTTAATACCAATTGCGAAGCCTTTAAGTCTGTCTAAAACCCTCATCGTTCTCTATCAAGCGTCTGCATCAATGATTTCACGGTGAAGTGTTGCGCCTGTTGCATATCCTTATGACATTCAGAAGTACAGTGGAAAACATGGTTCACATATCTCTATACACCGAGCCTGATGAGTGCGTTGGTTCTGATTGGTCATTTATTCAGTCACTTCCTGTATCTCTAAGAGTTGAATTATGGTTTGAATTATTAACAGCATTACCGCTCAGTACTGTCATCTGCTGGAAATGATTGGAGAATTAAAAAACAAAAACGTAGATTTTCTTGGTTCTATAGGCGAGAGAAAAAATGTTCTATTATACCGGATGGTTAACGACTACTACTGTATTGAAGATGAGTGATCATATTGCACTACTCATACCGGGGCTATTCAGTAGTAGGACTAGAGCATATATTTTGGCATTGTACAAGCCACAGGAAAAATGCAGAAAGGAGCATCAAAGTTGAGCATCGCCCATAATGGTCCGTGCTACTTAAAGGAACTGAGCATTGTCGTCTGTGGCAGCCGAGACGGTTTGGGGCCGAATACTGTGTGTAAACGAGTGGTTTTGTTTAAACGCATAACCAATTGTGATCCAAAATGCGCGGATGGCACAAGGGTTGTTTATTCAATGAAGCAACACATGGGTTAAGCGTTTAAACGAGAACAGAAATAAAACCATTCATTTGCACGCGGTATTCAGCCCCAGACCGTCTCGGCTGCCACAGACGACAATGCTCAGTTCCTTTAAGTAGCAGGGACCATTATGAGCGATGCTGTACTTTGATGCTCCTTTCTGCATTTTTCCTGTGGCTTGTACGATGCCAAAATATATGCTCTGGTCCTACTACTGAATAGCCGCGGTATGAGTAGTCTAATACGATCACTCATCTTCAGTGCACTACTTGACGCACGCATTGGCTATCTACTTTCTTGGCTTTTTTTACATAAGATAAGGGTTCATGCTATTGTAAATTTGGCACTTATAAGTCGATACGAAGTGTACATCTGTTATTCTTCATGCCCCAACCGTTTCGCTCAAATAAGTTTACATTCTGCTACTCGTCGATCAGTCATATGATCTTCCAATCACGCAAAATGTCCACTTTCTGCACTGGTTGCCGAACGCGTCACGTGATGATTGTTATGTTTGCACTTTCAGTTGTTTACAGAGCCAGTTCATTAGCTTTCTATCTCATGAAACTTAAACACAAGTACTTTGGTCTTGTGCAGATTACTTACTTGCATTTCACTGGGTAGATAGCTATTGCTTAGAACAACCCGTTTGCATTATGTTTACCAGCTATAACCATTGAAACCTTGCAAGTTAGCGGAAACTTGTAATGCTTATGTACGTTTTATTTTGTGTATCTAAATAGCACAAAGCAAAGAAAACAAAGAGTACACACACAGGTGCTGGTTTCAAAACTGGTCAGGGTTGTGCAGAAGCGAGCTGAGATTGAAATGTGGCTCCGATCTGAGCACTCAAGCATGGAACAAGCACGTTTTAATGAGAATGACTTGCAATCCCTGATACTGGAATTCGTAATCCCATTCACAGTTGTCCAGATCGATGCATTGTTTAGTGACACGGAGTACTGTCACGAATGTTTGCATCAACCTTTGTTTGTTGTCACTCATGGTTACTGCAGTTTGCCTGGGTGTTCCACTTTGGAAGAAATTGATCGAGTTGCAAGTGAAAGTGAGACAGCATTTATTGAACAAATGCCATGCGGCCTCGACGTTTTTGTTTTTCTAATTGTTCACATTTTATCAACCGACTCATTAAAATGAACGTTTACTTTCATTCGCTTGAGATGAAGGTTTAGTTCTTTCGTTTTTATTAACTCTGTTTGATGACCCTCCAGTAAGACTTACGGATTGGTTAAACCCACCAATATTGTAGAACTAGCCAGACAGTGCATTGTGATCATTTATATATCATTCGTACGTCGTCCCAATATTCACGTCAAACTAAACTGTTCCTCCGTTCCACTTGTAGGTTAGCCGTATACTCTTAGGCTCACTGTTAATGTTCTACTCCAATTAGGTAGGAATCCCTCTGTTTAACTTTTGTTGTAACCCATTACTGCCTCTCTGACAGCGCATATTCGAACCAGTTGCAGTTGTATTTCCTTAACCTTAGCGCTTTCTCAAACCCTGTAGATATTACCTTTCTCATTTGAGCTGATGTTCAATTTTGATGTACCCATGCTCTGTCATTTGGGCAGCTGTACCTTCGGACACTTCTTGTATGTGTGTGTGACGAGGTGTTCGTTCATTTGATAACGATATAAATGTATCTGAAGTTGGTTGTAGAATCAAGTGAATCGAAGATGACCGATTGAGAATAACGCAATAATTAAAAAAAGAAGTATATCTTCAGCACGCGAAGTCGATGTGTGAACGACCGAGTATTGACGAAGCGATGATACAGCGGAACGATTGGCGAGCCCGCGGGGTACCTGTCGGTATATTTACTCGTTCAATCAAACTTTTAAGCGCATACAAAGGTTCGAAACAAAAAGAGTATAAATGACAATCGTAACTCTAATATAGTCAGCAATGAACAAATAGGGTGGCCACAGAACCCCTTTTGGAAGACAACCAGAGGTTTAGCTTCGATAATGTAACAGTATTTCATTTGGCTGAAACCGTTGACACGAATGTGAATGGCTCAATTTACTCTTGCCACGCAGCTCGCATCTACGGTCGGTGGAAGGGGGAAGGGAAAACGATTAGGATTCATTGGAGTTGGATAATTTAGAAGGCTGAAAATCCCGAGTAAACCGGGAGACGGGAAACAGATGATGAATGGTCCACACACATTATCTAAAATGTGCAGTGATCATCAATAGAAAACGGTGTCCGCTACTGCTGTGTCCAAAAATTAAGGTCTTTTCGAAAAACTGCTTGTTGACAGTGTCCACTGTAGGTAAAGTCACCTGAAATTAACTAGGTAAGAAGGTGCAATAAAAGAAATGAGAAAACTGGATGCGACAAGTCTACGTAGTCTACGAATCACACCGGCCTCCGTAACTCTCGACCTTGTCGGTTCTGGAGACTAGGCACGGTCGAGGCTGGCGGTGCCGCAACCGAGGCCGAATCTGTACAAACGTTAGACAATGTATTAGTCGTAGGTGATGTTGCTGGTCGCGAATCAATTCCCACTTGAGGTACCTCTATAAGTGCTGGTTTGAAGCTATCGGTAGAAATAACCTCGCGTTTACCATTGCGCTCCGCGTGAGTACGCGGTACGAAGCTGTCTACGGTGGTTGGAAAGGTCGTCGAGGAACAACAGCACGAATCAAACTGACAGAAAAGGATCGACGTATGCTAATGTCATCTGTTCTGTTGATGCAGTCGGTCGGAGTCGTTTCATGTGCTGGGCCAACCGCTCACCGTAATCCACAAAATTGATGGGTCCCGTTGCGCGTGAGGCAACCATCCCTCTCGATAAACTTAAGGAGCACCCATAGACCAACTGAGCGGGAGTAATATATAAGCCCGCCTTCAGCGTGCTTCAGATGCCTAACAAGATTAATGGCAGAACCTCGTGCCACGAAGGACTGTTGCTAGCAGATAGAGAACTTTTCAGTTACAGATGAAAACGTTCAATTAACCCGTTGGTTGCCCGATGGTAAGCGGTTGTGCGGATTCGACTACACCCTAGCGCGTTGAGAAGTGACGCGAAGGCTAAGTCAAAATGTGACCCGCGGTCGATCATGTCTATATTGGGACAACCAAATTGGGTAACGTAACGTTCCAAGAATACCCGTGCGATGGTTTCCGACGAAAAATTTGGAATTGGTGTGGCTTCTGGTCAACACGTAAACGTGTCTACACATGTCAAAATATACGTACATCCATTTGAGAGTGGCATGGGTCCAACCAGGTCAACATGCACGTGATGGAAGCGCTCATTAGGAACTACAGAACTCCTTAATGGTGCACGTGTATGAGGATTAATCTTATAGCACTAACAATACACGCACTATTTGGCCCATGTGCGAATGTCGAGGTTGACGCTGCGTCAGACAACGCATGGTGACCATCTTGACTGTTGATCATATGTCTGGGTGAGGTTTGTTGTATAAAGTTTCAAAAATTCGGTAGCGGAAAACGAACGGAGTAATCGGGCGAGGGATGCCCTGTGAGGTGCCACAAATAATCATCCCTTCGGATGAAATCATGGGAACGCATCCTAGTTTAGTGGAACTTGACCGACTGAATTGTTCTATCCCCGGGTCGTTGACCTGTGACATCCCGATCGCTGCCAGATCGACTGAGCTGTCTGTCATGCTGGTTGCAGCGTTGGTGCAAAAGAGTGCAGGGGCTCAACATACCTGAAATGTGACGGGTATCTGTCGTGAACTGAACGATATAATCCAGGTGCCGGGTCTCTGGAGGAAAACCTATCGGTTGTCGAACGTAGGACGCATGTTAACGGTTTATGCTCTGTGGAGACGTTAAAACCTGTCTTCAAGGACGTGTCGAAACGGACGGATACCGAGATATGCCCCCAACACTTCCTTTACAGAACTATTATACCACTACTCGGTTGGTTGTAAACGCTTAGAGAACAAAGCCAGTGGACACCAGTCGTCATTGAGTTGCTGTTGCAGGACCGCTCCTATAGCCACGTCCGATGTATCCACGGTTGACGCTAATGGGGTGGACGGATGATGATGCTAAACTGGTATTAGCTGTTTTTAAATTAATAGAGTGGATAACACGAAGAACCTGTGGGATCGAATCGAAAATGCTCCACACATTGCCTCAGGTTGGATAACTAAAATACATAAATCTTTTAGAACTTAGAATAGCTACTTGCATAAACGAGCGCGATTCAGTATCCTCGTGTTCTCTGGACCAAGCATACAGATCACTGACCCTGGTGGATTCGGTATGCGCCTGTGAAGACAATCGTTTGTAAATGCGAGTACTCATGCTACTGCATAGCAAAAATGATCGATGGTGTGACGTGAGTGAGTTGTTCGGTTTCAATATTTTGGTTCTCTGTGTGTGATTTACCATCGTTAGATGACGATTACGGAATCACCACAAGATTCAAACAAGGGACACCTGGAATACACTGTTGAGATGGAATGTAAAACTGTTGTACTTGGGCCAGTCTTGACAAAATGCGTATTCGACTTGATCGTAGTATTGCTTACAGGTAAGGGTAGCAAGCAGCGCACCGATTATTAGAGGGGCCTCAGTCTGCTGAGCTGCGCTGGAAAGGTGTTAGCAAAAATCCTGCTGAACTGTCTCGGTGTAGAAGTTTGGGAGGACAATGTTCCTGAGGAGTAGTGTGGATTACAGGCGAATCACAGTACAGCCAATGTGACGTTTACTGCTCGACAGATTCAGAAGAAGTGCCCTGAATGCAACCAGCGGCTTTATGTCCTCTCTGCACACTTCACCAAGGTGTTTGGTGTCGTGAAGCGTTACGGATGGTACCTAGTTAGCTTGGATGTCCAGGTAGGCTTGTCAGTTTGGTCAGAATGTTGCATGTAGGTAGGCAAACGAAGGTACAATCGTGTGGATTGACCTCGTCAGTTTTACATTGTCACTGGCGTCAAGCATGGTTATGTCGTAGTCCCATTCCTAGTTAGTTTATGCCTGATCGCAATATTATCGGTTACTTTTTGTAACTCGGAAGACACTGTGGAGGCTGAATACCGCACAGACGAATATTCGAAGTTTCGGCGCCCCAGGCCGGCTACGTATTTTGATAACGTGCATGCTTTTGTCCACAGATAATATTGTGGTGTTTGAACATAGCGAAGATGAACATAAACTACTGATCATGATTTTCGCAACCGCGACATATAAATTTGGTTTAAATATCAACACAGTCTTTTCCGGGCGAAGATGATGTGCCTTAACCTGGAATCGATATCAACTGCGATTTAGGTAGCAGTCTGTTAACAGATCTGTCCGTGGACTGTGGGTTATGAGCTTGTCTTCAAAGATATGCGTGGAAGAACCATAGCCTAAAAATGAAAACCGAGTCGTTTGTTCACTGCTCAATGGTGCTATCTGCGTTGCTGTATGGCGATGGAACTTAAACATTGTATCAACGGAATGCGGGGTATCTGAACCGCTTCCATGTGCAATATATAAGACGCATCTTGGGTGTTCGGTAGTTGGACATCTTTCCAAACCTTAAAGTACTTCGGCGAGTTGATTTTTGGTCGTAAGTTTTGTGTGGGCATGTTTCCTCTGTGTTGTTTTTCTTTCTCATCATATCTAGAGTGCAATCGTGCGCCCTTTTATATTGACTAATCCTTGCTTCATATTCTCAATATCTTTCATTCTAGCTTGGATCTTACCTTTAAAATCTCTTTTTTGTTTTCCCGAGGTAAGAGTCTCATTTTCATACCAACATACCATCTGTCTATCCAGCATTGAGGGGCTAGACCGCATTAGTCTCCATATACACATCTCATTTTATTTCTTCGGGTTTACACTAGATACGGGGTCCGTGGGTAGAACTGCAAGTAGGCCAATTAGAGTGAGTGTTATCCAAAGGAGTTCTTCGGTACCAATCACTGTGACAAGCTAATCCGGGACATATGCCGTCAACCGTCTGTGTACGAATGGGTCAGTATTTGACGGTAATTAAATGACTGTCATTAAGAACACTTTTGGTTTCAGCGAACAGAACTGTTTTCGATCAATTCTCATCTTTGGCTGGTACATTTATATGCCAAATCAGGAAACAGCAAGGGAAATTATTGATCAAAAGTGATACGAGGGTAAAGCGATTGTGTAAAACACAAACACGACTTCGTTGTGGTTATGATCGCAAAGGAGGTAGGTTTTGGGAAGTCAGTGTTAATCGGGGTGAGTTGAGGAGGACGGGATCGAATTGTCCAGTATCGGGCCTAACGATGAGTCCATAGCTACGCCATCAATCTGGCGACAAAGCTCACCATTGAGTTGGAACTGAATGTTACTAGTGTTGTGATCCAAGAACGCGGATGACACAAGGGTTATTATTAGACAGAGCAATACACGGGTTAATCACGTAAACCAAACCTGACGCAGTATTCAGCCTCAGACAGTCTCGGCTACCACAGATGTCAGTGCTCAGTTCCATTGAGTACCAGGGACTGTTATGGGTAATGCTGCACCTTGATGATCCTTCTTGCAGTCTTCTTGTGGCTTGTAGGTTGTCAAAAAAGTTTTCATGTAAATAAACGTTTTGCTGATTGTTTTTTGTCTGGGAAGGGTGATCC
>LUCH01018608.1:0-13267 GCA_013368495.1 Paragonimus heterotremus | reverse complement strand
TTCCCGGGTATGAAAGGAAACCGCCTCCAACCCGCACGTGTCGAAAACCCGCAACAATTCAAACAAACCAGATAGACACGTACCCACACACACAAACACACATACACGGTTGGCGGCTTCCGACTCGGATTAGCCTGTCGCAGTGACCGAAGCCAAAAGACGTCAGCACTCAGTCATCACCACTTGCTCTGCACCACTTGCAGTTCCATTCACACACCACGTATCCGGTGTAAACCAGAAGGAATAAAACAAGGGAGTCTGTAAAGGAGACATTTTTGTCCAGTCGGTCAATGCTGGCTAACTAATTCATAGGCTAGGTCGAAATTGAAACTCTTATCTCTCGAGAACTAAACAGACAGTGACTGTAATGGTAAGATCTACACCAGGAAGAAAAATGTTGAAAATATAACGCAAGAAGTATTCCATTATAGGAGTTCATGCTAGTGCACTCTAGAGAGGACAGGGAGGGAAATCGAAATGCAAGGTTGAACTGGAAGAAAACAGATCAAACACTTGTCATACATTACACCAACAATGCTAAAGAAAAGGAAAGTTAGAAGCCCACAGACAACCAGGTTTCTGAAAATGGGAGTGGGTGAGTTCCAAATGACGGTGGTCGTTGGTTGATGTGAACAAGAAAAAAAGGCTATAACTGATATAAGCTACCTGACCCTCGTGTGTCTGTCTGTCTATTTCTCTGTGAGTTAGTCCGATTCTGGCTACGTTGAGTTCTGTTGGATCACATTCTTCTCAGTTCGGTTCAGTTTGCTGGAAAGCAGCCACGTACAGCTTGGCCTGGACGAATGTATCATCCTGAGACAAAATCCAACTCCTGGTAACCCGCCGATGTACGTCCATCGATGTCGTTTGCAGCTAATTAAGGGCCATGTGTACATTCCATGCAATAAACATTCGGTTCGACCACATCAACAAATGGCTATTTTGCCAGTGAAGTACGGCTTCATCAATCACAGGGTCTACAAGGAACCCCAACAAACACTGGGAAAGCTCAAAGTGGCCACTATCTCACAATGCAATGCACTTTGATAGACCACTTTGAAACGTATGCTGTCGTCCTGTCTATGGAGAATGCATTTGTGCAGGTAACACCGCGGAAAACATTCTGAGCAACTTTTACGAATTTATGCTTTATTTACTAGTGTTCTCCTTTCTTTTTATCTTTCTGTGAAGGTAATGTCAATCTGTCGGTTGAACAGCACAGCTCTAGCCATATTCAGCAAGTTCGTATGCTTAGCAGAATCCAACATATATGACTTAAGTACGTAATCTGATTAAACATTATGCGGACTACTGTGTCACTAAGGTAACACGTTGGTTCTTGTGTAGTGGAACATTCTATAGCAGATATATAGATGTATGACGCATTTAGTCATCATTCACAGATACGCGTTAACCAGACGCAACATCTAGAATGAGGAAAGAATATATATTGCACGCACTGCACGATTGCCCTCTAAACATCTGCAAACGATATCGATAAACGTACAGTGGTGGGTTCCAGGAGTACGATGTTGTTCCAGCAAGATACATTTGTCCTGACCAAGTTGTATGCGGCTGCTGTCCGGCAAACTGAACCGAACTAAAAAGAGTGTGACCCTACCATAGCTCGACATGACCAGAGTTGCACAAACAAACAGATAAGCAGTCAGCCAGTCAGCCAGATACAAACACATGCACACACACGCAAGTCAAATTATTCACCTCAAGGCCCACAAGTACGACATGACTTCGGTGAAATGAAAGTATCCATTCGAAAGCACCGCCAGAAGCATCAACACTTACAGTCTACACAGTCCTACAGAAATCCACTTGCGAATAAACACGACACTTGAATGCAATGCGTTACGATCCCTACACCCAAATCTCGCACCACCCAGTTCCACCAATATTCACATGTATCAACATGTCTTCCTAGGTCGTAATCATCTATGCGAATGTTTTGTATCAACCCGAAATAAACGGCCCCCACAAATTCTGAATGTATCGCTTTTCAAGACGAATCAGGCTCCCAAAGAACAAAGCATCTCAATCAGGACAGTATCACTGAACGAACTGTTTGCACCGACCTCCAGAACGTAACAAGTGTTGTGATCCAAGAACGCGGATGGCACAAGGATTAAGCATGTAAACCAAACCTGTCACAAAACCACTCATTTGCACGCAGTATTCGGCCTCAGACAGTCTCGGCTACCACAGATGTCAGTGCTCAGTTTCATTGAGTAGCAGGGACTGTTATGGGTGATGCTGCACCTTGATGATCCCTCTTGCAGTCTTCTTGTGGCTTGTATGTTGTCAAAAAATATGCCCTGCACCTGCTACTGAATAACCGCGGCTTCAGTAGTATATTACGATCGCTGAACTCCACTGCACAAGTTTTTCTCATCACAGCACACACAAAATGATCGAATAACACATGTTGACAAAAAGTGGAATGACACGGCTGAATAACAAGGCCACATCACTGAGACATGTCAGGTGACGCCTATCGCTCTGGCAACATGGCTATAAGACGTCACGTCAGAATGCACGACAATTGGTGCGATAAACCTAACAACACAGTATGACGCGCCTCGGATTTTATGGAAGAATAGTTAGGTTGTGATCAGTCTTTTAGTGAATCTGTGAATTTGTCTTGTTCTTGAATGCAGCATTTTATTATCCGCCGTTTGGCGAAGAACTGATCGTGATATCATAGTCGGTGAGGGAAATATCGCATTTTTACTTTGTCCATTTTCACTCACCTGTGCATGCTGGTTCCCAGTCCAGCGTTGTCTTTCAACCGCTTAGGCGGTTACGGAGACGCGTGTGAATATTCAGGTGTTATTGATCGTGGACCGTGATGACCTAAACATTGGGCCGATGGAGCAAATTCACTTGGCTGAGAATGCTGGCTAGTTTGGTTGTGACTCTAGCAGTGTGTTGAGGCAGTTTGCTCATTCTACTCGGTTAGGAGACCTGGTCATTGGATTCCGCGTTTCGCAATCAGGTCCGTACTTCGAGGATGTACTGTGTACACTTGTACCTACATGTCTGTTTGCTCGTTACACCTAGCTGACCCAGCATAGTAATGGCGATTGTCGATTGCGCGTTAGAGCTACCCGGGTTATGCTCAAGGTTAGCTGGAGCGTGCTCATGTATATTGGTAAAATATGACTAATAACGGTAATCATGGGCTTAACGGTGTTGTTGACAGGCGAAACCATGATGAGGGAAGCATAACAACAACGGGAAAGCCCGTTTGGCAATGAGACATGAACCAGCAACATGGCAACTTTGTTAGTCTTCCTATCACAAGCAACCTTCCTTAGGCTGTTAACTTAGTGGATATGAGCCATTCTTGTATCACGATGGTTAGCGAGTTTAACCTACCTCCGTTCTTAGTGAATATGAAGAACAATAAAGACGACTGGGCAGGGGTGCCGGTTTAGAGGTAACTATCATGAGGCATTACATTTGTGTTACGTTGAGCTTATGTGGCCCTATAGTCAGCACGCGTTCGTAATCCGATGTAGATTATATTTGTTCAGATTAAGAAGCTTGTAGTGGTATCTCTGAATTTGATAGTTAGACCCATCAGGCACAAGTTCCAACCAGCCAGCAAAGTCTGTCCATGCACCATTGACAGAGGAACGACGGCTTGCACTGCATGTTTTCGATCATGCAATCGATCAGAAATCGGGAAATGGTGATGGGGTTAGACGGTATCACTTGATCAAAAAATCAACAATGCAGACGCGGAGTAAATGTCACATTAGTTAGTCTGCTCAACCAATCGATCAGTCAAAGAAACTGGACCCACTGAATGGTCACCAATTCTAAGTGTTAATTATAACCACTGTAGTGAAACTCATAACCGTGACAGCTTTAGCGCCCACAAACAAATAACGATATCTCAATGGTTTTCAATAAAAAGGTTGTCAAATGGTCTGGATCTTTATTGTTGAGGTCGGTGTACATGCTTTATGCAACGCGTGGACCGCGTCCTGTCCGCTCCAGTCGTATTGTTCCCTGTTCCCATCCCCGTCATGCGTACCCGCGTATCGACCGCATTGAATCACATCCAGTTGGAGCGTTCCAATTGGCTGGGGGTGGAGAAGGTGACTGCGTACGTGCGTTCGGGTCTTGAAGAGAGCCTTCGGGCCGATAAATGTGCGGACGCGCATGTGCAGTTGGGGCAATGAGCGTCACTTAGGCTAGACGGCTTGGCACGTGATGCGACGCGTGAGAGGGCGAGAGGAGGGCTACACTACACTCCTAATACCTACTTGATTAGAGTGTGATCGAGACACAATGACTATTTTCCTTTCACTCGACCTACAGTTGCTTGATCGATGGTGATCCAGTTTGAAAACCAGTTAACATAAACTCTAAACTCAATCCAAAATAATTTGGTACAGTGTGGTCGACAAAAAGAGAAAGCTCCAATCTAGGTTAGAAAGTATAAGTTACTTTGACATTCTAAATTTTAACAAATCACACTTATCGAACATCAAATCAAATGTATCTTACCTACAGATTCAATCCTTTTCAAATCTCTTGAGGCGCATAGATAGTATTGACGGTAAATGTAGAAAATAACAAGTAGTGGGACAACCGGAATAATGACCCAGTAGCTTGACACGATTGTTACGACTCCCGTGCTGAGCACAAGAAAAAAGCACTGTAAAGTAAGTGAGGGAAAAAACAACGTTTGAGGTGCCGTATACACGGGTCGCATAGGGATGAACACAAGGGTCGTACTACACGGCATGTGTAAATATCATCCTGCATGGTTGAACATTGGTATGATTGATACGATTTCAGGCGCGATTATTATTCATTAGACTGATTCTAATCATTCCGTCTGAAGGGAAAATCTAGACATCGGCTGGATTCGAATCAGCGACAGGAACAGCATGACCAAACGCAGCAATTACTGTACTACCTGAGCTATTAAGCAATTGTAGGAACTTCAGAAATTTCACGTTCGACTTAGCGGCTTACCTAAACCACTGTTTCATAAGGAATACTCTAAATGACCTAAGAGCTTGATTGTCTAAGCAGGCTTTCTCAGTCAGTTCACGCTGAAATCCATCAACGCTAACAATGATCATTTTGGGGATTCCATCTGATAGAGAAGGTTGGGTGAGTAACTGAGCCAGAATGTAAAATGTGTGAACATCTGACATAGCTTCGTGGCTTAAGTGATGGAGCACTTGCCGGGTCTAGGCAGGCTGTTTCTATCGCTGGTTCGAATCCAACGTACTTCTAGATTTTTCACATGGGTTCTCTCCCAAACTGTCGAATCTGCCACACAACTTAACAGTAAGAAATATGCCTTCCAGACTGTCCACCGAGTGCCAAAAATTATACTGAGAATGGTGAGATTCCGAATGCTGATCGTCGTCGAAACCAATAGTATCCCACTGTTCAAACTTAACCTCAGGAGTTCGTGTGAACACTTGAGCTCACTTGGCTCACAATTAATCAAAAACACAATTTCGAACGGCGGATGTGTAACATCTGACAACCATACAGACTATAATCTCCACTGGCCTATTTTCTTTCCCACGCCGGGTATTGTTCTCACATTTTTGCGTTGTAAATAACCAGATGGCCAAACGTAAAAAGCGAGTCATGTTCACTACTCTGTTGTTCTCATGATAAACACATAACTTCAGTTTATTAGGTATCAGAGTAGTTGTCAACAATGTCAGTAAAAAGGCTTTATTCAAATCGATACTCTCACGATGGTACACTCTTAGCCAAAGGGCAGAGTGGTTTGTAACGCCTAGTCGGCATGGGCTAGTCATGAAAAATGTATAGACTTCGTCCTCAACTCACTCTTGACTCCTGAAGAATATTGCTTAAACTAAAATGCGTCAGTTTTCCAACTGATCTAAACGTCGTTCACAACGTCTCCTAAAAAAACACATCATGTGCAATGCATGGTACTGGACAAGAAAGTATGAAGTCAGTCAATATGGATTTTCTATTAAAAGATCGTTATATCGATTATCCCATATTTTGAAACCGAGTTGATCTACCTCCACTGAAAAACACTACCTCTATGTTTCTCACGTGCTGTTGAAAAGCTTTACGATGTGCTACTGTTTTATTCGCTGTCATTCATTTTAGGAGGTTAATTACAGATAACTTAATACATGTATTTCCATAGTCTTGAAAACCGCAGTCTTCTATAACCAAAAAGTTGAGTGAGTAGTATGAAGTAGTACCAAGTAATCAAGACTGTTTTTGTAGGCCAGTCTCCGCGTAAACGACCAGCCAACTGTTTCCCTGACACAAACAAATAACCATATGGTTACTTCCTCCGGTCAACCGAATACGCGGATTGACTGAAAGTCAGTTCTGAACTGTTCATTCAGTAATCTTCACAGGTGTACTTTTCCATTCCACATCCTCAGGGTTAATCCATGATTTATCAACCTGCCTTTTATAGTCCAGTCGATCTTTAACTGTTTTCCTTTTTGTCAGCAAGCTTGCTGAATTTTGTCGAGCCAGTCGAGCTGTTGAGGGTTATTCTTACAGTCGAGTTTGAAATAATGAATAGATTTATTAAAGGTCATACAAGTGTTTCAAACGATGACACAATTATCCATTCACTCGGACCGAGTGAGTCTTCAGCCTATGCACATAAGTAAGTGGGTAGCATGTCTTAACGAGGGCGATGTAGCTTGTAAATAACCGAACAGTACAGACTGGGCCCCACAATACCCTTTATCCATTTTTACCCAACCATGTGGTTGATTACATCGGGACTGAGGTATGCCACCTTCAGAACGTCTGATAGACAAATTTCGTCCAACGGAATTCTAATAGAACTGAAAGATTCTTGCCGATGCAAAGTGAACAGTTACACACCTTCGGCTTTTTAGTAAACGAGAACTGTTGGTTAGCACAGTGCAAGAAATTGGTAAAAACTATTATTAAACAGTAACTGAGTTCATCGGTACCGCGTGCGTACGAACGACCATTGGGCATGACTGTTATCGGAATAGATACGTAAAACAAACTGAACAAACATATCTGAACATTCAGATAGAGTGGGTCAGTTAAACAATGACATCGGGCTTGTGAATGCACAGGTGTATACAGAGTATACTATGGTCTGGACAAGTCTCAAGGGCTCAAAGGGAAGGACCAATTAAGAAGGACATCATGGATTTGATGACATCTTCACTGGTTGGTGAAAGGTGTTGACGATGGATAGTTTCTTTGGTGAATTATAAACTCTGCCAGATACAGAGTGATTTCCAGGTTATAATAAAATCCACATATTCTGCAGTGACATAAGCCAAACCAAATGTTTTTTTTTACAAAGGTTTAGTCTTGTCGATACAAGTCGACAGAATGTATGAATACCATGTATAAGGACATCAGGCTCATCGTCGGCAATGAGTCAAAATGGGTTGTCCACCAAGTAAAATGAATACTGTTTATTACAGGGTTTTTGGAAAAATACGCTAATTTAGATTGGACCCCAGTGACCAGACAAGCACGACTCACTCCACAATTGCGTACCTCGGCATAGATCGGTGCATGTAACCGAATTCATGCTCTGTATCGCTAATTTGAAGCTTGAGTGTGAAGTTAACCAGTTTCATTTTCTATCAATTACTGAGTACGGGAAACCAATTCGAGCAGGAGCCCGTCGTTCCAGAAACCAGCAATACTGCGTCGTTTGAGATCGTTTTGTACAGAAAACTAGAAGACCCGGACGAAGCCAGTCACCTCGTGGGACGATAGTGTGCAATCATCGGGAAATACGAGTACTAATTCGATAGGCATTCACTGCAGGTGTACTGAACACAAACCGGCCATGTGATGGACCTCGTTTGCCTAACCAAATCAACGCGATTTCAAACTCTGTCGGGTGAAATTTTCACTTACCTTTTTTCGAAGATTATTTGAAACCAGGAAAACAAAATTTGAAAGTTTAAAACCATGTCAGCATTAGTATGGTTTTATACTGAAACTCGCCTGTAGGAAATCATGTATCGTGGTTGGCAGATAGTCATCCAACTGACCAATGTCTTTTGCAAACCGATTGAGTATGCGTCCTGCAAAGCCAATTTGAAACTTGTTAACCGCAGTAAGCAATCGAAGAGATGTAGCAGAATGTTACCAGTTAAACTGTACAAATCAAAATATTGCTGTTGTTTAGATTCGTGCAAACATCTAGGGCCCATTGTTACGAATCTGAGAATAGTTACGACGTGACGTTACTTACAAAAAATTAAGTAGTGTAATCTTATTAAAACCTTTGACTGCAATGCGCCACAGTATCTTCCGTCGTCCAGTACTGAGTGGACGAGATAATTTATTGTGTTTTTGGCTGTATATGGTTAAAAGACAGCTTTTCCATGTAAATCCATGTGGAATTGCACTATTTGAAAGCCGGCCACAGTCACTCCAGCTTTGAGTGTAATTCGGGGTTTAAAGAAACTTGGACCAAATCCTTATTTTACCGAGTTCAACGTAAAACGATGCACGCCAAATGACGCATCCAATATTCGCAGCAGATCAATGTCAAATAACAAAGCATGTTAGCCCGTGCAGTTACGAAGGGATTATTCATTCGAGTGTACATTGTCTTACTATACTGCTCACTAAAATTGGTATCATTCTGGGACACGATCATTGTTTACTTTTTTATGAATACCGCGGTGCTGTTGACAAATTTAGATCCTCAAACAGATTATCTTTCCGATAGGCTATGTTTAATCTTGGTACGTGATACTGCGAACTTAACCACTGCAGTTCGGTGTGGAGTTGAATGTTATTCCTACAAAGCGGCCCATTACATTATGAACGAAACGGGTCAAAGTTTCAGTGGCCAGCGTTAGACCGAGCGGAAAATTGAAGCGATAAACAATCGGATGACTGAAATTAGATAACTGGTAAAGACCCAAAGTCTTCTATGATACCGGTACGGTGATGAATGATGAACTATGTTGACACTTGGAGCGGTAAACGTAAAGCAGCATGTAGGCAAATAATGGTTTTCACAGGGTGAAACTGCTGACACTAGCGGTGGCTTGATAGAGAAAACGTCACTGTATGACAAACACCGTTGAAAACCGCTCACTGGTATAAAAATGATTCTTGCTGATACTGAAAGATTTTGTGAGCCAACACCTAGGAAAATTCGAAGCATGAAGGGTTAAACCGAGAGCAAAGTTATAGTCTCATCTATTAAATGCAGGTGTCCAGTAAAAATGGATCCATGACACACGAGGTAGCGAGACTGAATGGCAACGATATCAGTAGATTTTACCGCCAACCTAAAATCTGTTGATATGATCCACCAGTGAGCCTTAATCGTGAAGCAATCAGTTCATTGTACAGAAATTTAGCGACGCGGATGTAGCAGCACATATAATCTGTGAAGAAACTGCTCAAAAAAATGTCTGTGAAACACTGGGTTCAAATGGTATGGTTGTGGTTCGAACGGCTCAAATGCAAATGGTTTTTTTACGACGTCTCAGCCTCGCCAGTATTCTGTCACTCTTAGAGCTAACGGGGATGGGCTAACAAAAGTTTTGAACTGAGCAACTTCACATGAACGTTCATCTTTAAATTCGTTGGCGTTTTCCGCATCCTATTCTGATTATCACACTTCAAACGGTTCCCCTAGGGCCAAACTTACTTGGACAGGGACTAGGTCATCTAGGCTGTTTAGTGGTCCAAAGTGTGGTTTCCGCCAAATTTTGCTAGAGTGAAACCTGGATTTGCTACTGAAAGTCTATGGGAATTCGACAGCTGCGATCAATTGTGGGTGATGTTCAATCTATAGGAAAATCAAAATATCCTACTACTCATCAATAATCAAATATCGCTCAACAAGTCAGCGATTTCTGTGATTTCAACTTGGAGAGAAGTCCTAGTCGAGGGGTCATCGATTGGAGTTAACAGACAGTAACTGTGTCTCCTCTCGAGGCGACCGGGCAACCTGATCATTATTCACAAGCGAAAGTGGTTGAGCGTTCACATATGATAATTCGGTCGTGCCTAAGGTGAGGTCAATGGCGCAGTGGTAAACACGGTTGCCTGCTGCTCATGAACAGCGTTTCCGTGGTTCAAGTCCCGGCAGTGGCGAAGATATGCACTACTGACGAGCTGCTCTGATGTGAGCGAAACTCTAGTCTAGTGCTTCTGCTTATCGAAAGGGGCCGACTGGGAAATCTATGGGAATGCGACAGTTGCGATCAATTGTGGGTGATGTTCAATCTATATGAGAATAATCCGTTTGACCAAGACGTCAAATCAAGTATTGACAGCGATGATCTAAGTCCCTAAAAAAAGTGTTTCAGACTGTTAGCTAAAAGCTCCAAACTCACATTTCCATACCATTTTACACAACACCGTAGTTGAAATACGACGGTGATGTGACGAAGTGTTGTTCATTCCTGCTGGATCCTACATGCCACTTTGTAGGATTTCAGAAGTCTGGTGTCGTCTAAAATTATTTGGAGCTTATCACGTCTTTTTGATTCAGTTACTAATCCCATTTTGATAAGCCCTTCATTTGCCCCTATAGTCCTTGATGAGATCATCCAATCACAACTGGTGGGCGTTCAGTTGAAATCTTGCTGTTGTTCCCGTTGGATGCGCCTTGCGCACTGCACCGATCCGAAGAGTTTTGCTGAGTTTCTTCGATCCCACCAGGTACTACCATCTCAGACAAGCAAAACAGGTGTCAGGCGAAAATCAGCTACGGTCTTAGGGTGATGTGTCGCACCACTCACCCTATAGGAGTGTTTAAACAACGAGACACACTACCGTGAATAGGGAACAGAACGGATTCCTAGCAGTTCAACACTGTTATCTTTTGAGTGCGGAAGAATAGGATCAGGAAATGTGCTCTCAAAAGTCAGTTCGACCGTTCAACGGCTAATTGAGACTGGTAATCTATTATATAGCATGGTCGAAAGACCTACGACTTCATTCTAAAACTCTCATCTGTTGTACAACCGACCGGGAAACATCGGAGGTTAGTCACGATTATTCCTCATGTTCACCTTCAAATCGACCCTCCACGACCGGTTTGGTTCTTGTTTGGACTCATCAAGTAGAGATAACCTGAATGGGGGACCGAATCACCAACCTTCTGCGTTGCGAGCCAAAGCTCTTATCCGCTCCATCACCAGTTCTATGTGCCTCGCTTCACGAATTACTGTTCTGCTGGGGGTGAAATTGTTCACCCATCACCACCTTCACGTTGTTGTTCATATTTTTTTTACCTCTTTGGTATATTCGGATGATACTGTTATTCTAACTACAAGATAACCGGTAAATGATGTTACTTTGAAGGCCCACATTGTACTAACGTTATGTCAACTAGCTGACCTTACCAATCTGGAGTTCGATGCACGTTACAAGAATCCTAATTCACTCGATTTTACCTCTAAATAACTAGTAAGTAGTTGATGGTTTCGATTAAAATAATTTGAAAATCGATCATAATTGACCGCGGCTTTCACGATCCTCTAGATATCTCAGTCAGTCAGTTCCGAACAGAGACACTATATTCGAGTTTCTGTCTTTTAAAAAGCTCATCCGTAGTGCATATCCCTACCGCAGCTGGGATGTGCACTCCGGTCACGCATATGTGTGGCGGATGTGTTGATCATTTCCTCTACGATTTCACATTTGCCTCAATATTCACTACTGCTGAGGTCTCTCTAAACAGAAACGCGAATTTAGTATTTTTTTCGAAAGGAGTTGATGGGACGTAAAAGCTGCGATCATTCAAGAGTGATGTTCAGTTCATATGTTAGATAACTATCCATTCAAAGGCTTTTTTCACACGGTCTATGGTGACGACGAGGCAGAAGCTCGTGACTTCTGAATCACGTTGAGTTCCAATGCGCACCGATGCCTCACTGAGTGACTCTTCGTGAACATTCGTCTGTGTGCTGTCAGACGTAGTACATCGGTTACATCCTGCTGGAGCAAGTCAGAGAAGCGTTGTGTTCATTTGGTCGTTGTACGTTCTGCAGGATTTTATAAATAGTCTGCGTTAATTTTTTAAAACAGACAAAACCTCGGACATGATCATGGTAGGACACGGTTTGAATGCCTATTTTGATCATCTCATTTCGAAATAGTAACGGTGGGGGTGATCCGTTTTGCGTCTTAGCCCAGTTAATCGACACTTGTAAGAGACTTTTACAACCACATGCTTCGAATAGGGTGCACATTTGGAGTATCGAATGTCAACATGGAAAGAAGACTTATTATCTGAAGACCACCACATATAACTCAGTCATGGATTTAAATCGATCGGATACAAAAGATTGCATTCGGGTAAAAAGTTTAGTACACTTGAAAAACCAGCCGGACTCGAGTCAATTGGTTGTTTGTCCACTTTTCATCCTGACATGTCCACACTGGGCGCTTGCCCATAAATGCAAGACAGTGAACTGGTACGCGAACGAAGAGGGCTTAGGGGACGCTTAGCAGATGGCACTGATGAGCGAATAACCAAGTTGAGGTCAGCTGAGAGAACTAACTGAGCATTGAGAACAAACTGTAGCAGCCACGGGAGCCTGTTGTGAAGAGGTGTAGGTCAAAAGTGCTGTTTACTTAAGGCAGAATTGATTTTCTGTTATGCTGGTGCATCCTATAAACAAGTGTTGCTTTAGCCCATCTGGCAGTCAGTATGATAACGACCGTGAAAAACTTGGCAGCAAGCTAAATAATAGCTTGCGTGAAGAGCGCGAGCAGCATTTGATTCAAAACTGGGAAACACGGAACAAGTCTCTTTATCTGGACATATTTGAACACCAGTTTCTGTGATTCGTTGTTGTATTGACCGTTTAGTTGGTGAATATCAATCCGGTCTCCCCCGGCTGAAATACGGACTGAACACGTGAACCGACATTTCAGCTGGACTCAACTGGAACATGCAAACTGTGAGAAGTGAACAGTCGTTTATTTTGTTACAGCCGGTTTTCTGTTTGAGATAGATATGGCATCAGAGATCAAGTTGGTAGGTATAACAAGGTCCATATCCGCATTTCCATTTTTCTTCATTTTTCCAGAGGTGGCAAGGAGGGAACGATATAAAGACTGACACAACTCAGATAAACCGTTTCGAGAACTGAAGGTAGCTGGGGATCACTAACAGTCACTATCACTTTTAAAAAGTGATGTAACGTGCCCTTTCCTTGCCAAACGTTCTAATAGGGTTTGACTGCTTGACGTGAGTCCCTGCTATGCGGCTTCACCCAGTCTACTTGCG
>LUCH01018607.1:0-12966 GCA_013368495.1 Paragonimus heterotremus | reverse complement strand
CTAAGCACTCCTATGCGGTCAGTAATGCGACATGCAATCCTAGGAGCGTAACTGCTTTTCGTCTGACTGCTCCCCTTTGACCTGTCTGACAAGGTTTCACCTGGAAGGATCGGAGTCATAGTCAGCATAGTCCGCCGGATCAAAACAGTACACAAGCCCGACCACCTCGTCAAGGTAGCAGTACAGGTCGGATTAGTTAGTTACTGTAGTTACTGCTAAAATCTTGAGCAACGACACGTTGCTTTCTTGGTACACGTATCAGAATATCAGAGGGATGAGAGTTTAAATGACACAAAGCGATATCCGTTTGTTGGAAAAATAATGCAGATTTTGTAAGGAAACAACAGTATTCGCATGTTCCGTTGCCGTGGGTGGTTGTTATCAGCAGCAAGTGTTGGAGATATTGCGAACAAAACAGCAACTTTTACTTCCAGTAATAGTAGCCTTCGCCACTCAAGGTAATGTTCGACGTCAAGTGAGTACCTTTACAACGCCCATTTGTCGCTCAAATAAAACGACCTTCAGCTGTCGGCTGATTGGATTCAGTGACCTGACGATCTTCAGTGTTTAGCTAAGATGTCTTTGAAACAAGTGTAGTTAATGAAACGGAATAGCGAAAGCGACGAGAAAATTGTTTTGATGTTGCTGCCTTATTCACATTCGTAACTCCGGAGGATGATACGATTGAAATATGTATTCAGATTTTCTCTTTCTGTAGGGATCTCAGCGTCGAATGAGCTTTCAATCATATGTAAAATTGCTAATAACAATCCGCAGAGTTTTCCAACCTATTGGCCTGGTTGTGTTTGCTGTGTTGCAGCCACTTTGGAATCTACTTTAATCCGATGACCTCATTCTTCAGGAATTTGAAAAGTCTGGTCATGGTCTTGCTGGTTTCACAGAGTGAGCGTGTTCGTTAGTAATGGTCTTATGGTACGGTTTATGTAAGAGCGGATTAGGCTTCTCAAGTATGATCAGCCTGATGTGACCTGAATTATAAGAAACAACCTGTGCTGGAGGACGTTTGAAAACGATGTATGCATCAATGGTCACCGTTTTTACACCCATTGCTTTTTAGACATTGTCACCACGTCATAATGTATTGCTGACTTTGATAATGTTGAGTTGATTAATGTATGAAGAAGTATCAGTGCATTGTGTACCGGTTAACAGGGAATGTGTCCTTAAACTGAGAATACATACTGGATCTGAGAGCCCATAACACTGATTAGGTTCTATTACCTTTTTCGTCTGACTTGAACCTCTACTTTCACATTATTGCACCGTCCACTCCACTTTACCTTCGGTTTAGGACACCATGCGTTGGGCGAAAATGAGCGTGCTCAATACACTGAGCAGCGGTAAATTCTCGTCTGATCGCACCATTGCCGAGTACGCCTACGATATTTGGGACGTGAAGCCGGAGCGCCACATCGCGTTGCCGCCAAGCATCCCAAGAACTGCACAACAAATTCCACCGGGCCACAAACGCACATCGATCCGACGCAAATCGCGTATAGATGATTCACATGCTTCCGCCAACAAACCGGTTTCCGAGTAAGTTTATAAGTGTTTGATGGGTTCGTTTTTAATTCCTTTGATTTAATTCAATTGCGCGTTGATCTGACACCAGTTCAGCTCTTAATATGTAAAACCAGAAGCAATGAGTTCTGATTTAGTTTTTAGCATCCCACTTCTGATTGGGTTCGGTTCAGGTGTGCCACAGTAGTAAAGCGGACCATAATTGTCCATGAGTTCCCGGTTGTCATGCCTGTCGAATTGTGACCAAGTCGGTTGAAGTGACGTGGTTCCGATCCAGTCCGTCAAATACACAATCCACTTCATTAGAATTGACTGTCAAATCAACTTACGATTCTTTCCCATATTACGTTTCGTCACCGGTTCAGTTGTTTTATCAATCTGTATTCTCACTGAGCAATGCACATAATTGGGAGTTTCGCTCAGTGCGCAACACGTGATCAACCGCATATGTTGTTCCTGTTCTTGTGTCGTTCCTAATACAAATGGACATTGGTGGTGGCATCATCCGTGAGGTCCAGTCAGGTGGTGCTATTCATTGAGGAAGTTGTGATCATCTAGGCTCGCAAACTCCTCTTGTTTCGAATTTTGCGAATGCTGAACCTCAAAGTTCAGCGTTCTGTGCACGGTATGGATGCAACTGTTTCCGTCATAGGAACCAGGGGACAACGAGTCTAATGTTTTGGCACCCACTCTGTTGTACCTCATGTTGCCTTCTGCACGTGCACTGCTCAACTTTTCCCGAACATCACGCCTATCGTTTACTCGCTACGGCGATCCACTTGTTGTCTCAAACTCGTTCAACCACAGTTCTGCAATGCATTGATTGCCCTTTTATAACGTTCGATCCTGTACGGAAGCGTTCGCAAATCGAACCTATCAAAAGAACTGTCAACTAGGGTTGAGAATCGCAGAACTTATGGTAATAGTTTGTTGATGTTTTCGATGGACGTTGGTAATCTCTTCCGCAGTATCGAGGATTTGTTGCGAATCACGTCATAAATCTGATTTCCGTTGGCGTCATACTTATCTGGGAATTGATGGTGGCTCGCTCCATCATCACTGTCTTTTGGCAATGCTGTTCTAGCTTACAGTTTCGATTTCTTTTATTTGTTATGATCAACCCTGTTAGCAAGTGGCGGAATGAACGTCACTGTGCTGTTATCTTGCTCATCAGTTGAAGCGTATTGTTGGTCGCTACCCAGTCGATCAAATGCAGAGGCTGGCTGACCACACATATTACGGTAGTACACGAAGATCAACACAACAAACCGTCGTCCAGTGTCAATTATCTGTTCGGATTGCGCGTCCGAGGTGTCATCGGTTCATGTAAGTTAAGGGTTAGCACCCAACGGTGAACACTGTCGGTTTACACATGGTCGAACACGTTAGTTCTAGGGCATTGCTTCGGAATCTACGCTAGTAGCAGTGATGCGACGATTATTTGTCTAACAAATATATGACAGATACTTGTTCATCGTCGGCTGCTTAGTATGAATCGTTCTTGTTGAATGCGTCCGCGTTTTACACAGAATTTCCGGCCAGCGGCATTTTTATAGAAATTGGTTGGCAATGAAGCTGTTCTATTACAGGGGTTGACAATCGTCAAATGGGGCTTGACCAGATCAGCCAACGCTTGCTATTGCCAAGGTTCGGGTCACGTGCCGAACTGTACGTGCACTTACAGTACGGATGTTTATGAGGATTATTTCACTTTAGTCTACAGTGTTTGTAACCCTGCCCACATCTTTACTGCATTTCTGAAGAAGCATTAAGCTACCGGCTCAACGCGCAAGATTGAATGATAAACCAATTGTTAAAGGAACGTGTATAGTTAAAACCAGCGATCTGCGTTCACTAAAGTGTAAGTATAATTGGAATGTGAAATTAAAGTCAATCTGTCTAACGTTCTTCTCTCATCGCGTTCATGCTTATTTTCACTCTTTTTCAGCTAGGTCAGCTTATCAGACAGGCTTAAACGGGGCTGGTCTATAGTGGTCTATGTCGGTGATTCCGAATTTCTGTCGCCCTATTTACGGCTAAAACAGAAACCGTTTCTGATTGCGTTAGACAGTCAATCTATCGCAAACGAATAGAGTGAACTTTCCCAGAAGTAAGCTGTGATAAAAACAGTTAGAAACTTGATGTTAAACTGAAGGAGAAACTTCAAAATGGAGGGGTTTTCTATCAAACGATCCTGTCTTGATGCAGTATCAAACGGATTTAACATGTTTGATTTAATCTGGCTCTCTCTTTCATGTGAAAGAATAGCAAACTAACCGTAACAGTCAGACCGCGGTCCTTAGCATAAGAGCACCAATTAAGCCAGCAATCCTGTCGGTTCTTCGAAAAGATGCGCGACGAAGATACAAATTGGTGCAGTCATGTAAAATGCTTTCCTCTTCTGTCCTATTTAAATTGTACAGGAAGGGATGTAGTGGACACCTTCGTTTTGTATTAGGCCTTTTGCTGAGGTCAGGTATGTGCTTCAACCCTGACTCAGTCAGCGTATGTGAAAAACTTTGCTTACATCCAGAAATTCCCTACTATTTCTCATTAGTTAGTTCCCGAAGCCAATATCAAACTCTGAAATATCTTGAAAATTGAAAGTTTGCTTGCACACTATTGTATGTGCACATCGTAAAAAAGTGGATAATAAGATTCATCATCGACGTCAAGCGTGCGTGATCAGAACAACATTCTTGATTTAGCATACGACAGTGTGCAACGCCGGGTCTCTCTGATATCGAGCTCGAAAGGCAAGTGAGACTGTTTTCATTTCTTACGGCTGAAACCATTGACGGTACGATGGGAAAACAAGTAGTGCACGGACCAGACTGTTGTCATTTTCTTAGTTCGGGCGATCTGAATGTTTCAGGTCAGTCAGTACTGATTTGGCTCAGAGAGTAAATATGAAATGAAGAAGACTTCGCTTCTACTGACCTCATGACGGCCAAGCGTTCACGTATTTTTAGGTCTAACTGAAACGTTCTCTTGCAATGAATTAGTAACTGTCTTCTTGCGGTTTGAAATGCCACAGTGCAGGTTACTTGTTGCAGTCACTCTAACTCTCTGTGAAGTGGAGTATCACGATGTTACCACCGTATATTTTACTAGCTTTATCGGCAGTACATCGTTGTTTTACTGAGGTCGCCATTTTCTACGAGATCACCAATTTGCCGGGCCCAGTAACACCAAATACTTGTATCCCCTTTATCTAGCGTTAGACGATCTCGTCATCAAATTCTACTAAACAGGCGATCGCTCTTGATGGCTTCACGACGCTCGGAACGCGTATTCTGTAGGAAATCTCAAACGTTCCGGTGTTTATAGATCAACTTCCGGTTACCCCACTGTGCATCAGCCAAGTGCGTGCGCACGCGTTCACTGTGACTCGCCTTCTCAGTGGTACCGAATACGACCAGCTTTAGGTAGCATGCAGCTTAAGGTAGGTGATCATATGCTCCTGGAAATTTTTCCCATGTGGTTGGTGCTGTAGTAATCGGCGAGATCGATATATTCATTATGAGACTGGAGGGTTTTTGGGGCAATCGTTTAAAGGGAGTTTAATATGCTATCTTTGAGAGCAGTATTTGCTCAGCATACAAAATTGCATCTAAGAAGGGCCGGTCTGCTGTGGAATAGATCAGAGGCGAATACATCTAATGATTGATAGCAGTGCATGATGCACTGTCTATCTGTCTCGTGGATGCTGTTTTAATCTCACATGCAAGTTGTAGACATCTTTAGGTTAACCGGTTGAACGTGAGGATAAAAAAAATAGTTAATGACACACGGGATCCATTTCGTATGTTTGCGGTTTCCAAACTAAAGTCTTCTTATTCCAATTAAGTAATATTTAAGTTTCAAAGCACTGGGTTCCCTTGATCCAATTCGTCAAAACAGCAAGAAGACAAACGTTGCGGGATGTTGGCATTTCGATTTATCTCATCAGTCGCATACTAAATACATACAAAATATATAACAAAGGCGCATAGAAACAATAGTTGAACAGAGTGAATTTTTCGGTCAAAAGGCCGCTACCAGGGGAAATGAACGGTGTGAACCATCCATTTTTGCGCACACAACACTGGCTTTCTTTGCTTGATCACCTCAACTTCACTAATGGCCAGAATTTTGGTGTTTGGATGCCGTAGCAACACAGTGAACGACCTGGTTGGGTCGACGTTGTCTCCAGGATGTGCTTCGCAACTGGTGATGCTGGGTTTCGCGTTCTGTTGTTCCTTTGACTGTCTGTTCGCTCAGCAGACTGAATCAACCATTTTGAGAGGTGTTCGGCCATACGTTGACGCAAGCACCGGTCCGTTCTGCCGATACAGCCAGCCTGGTTGTGACCCTCACTTTATCAATTGCTCTTACGTCTTAAACAACTAAGTCAAACAACGACAACACTCACGCCATTGAGCCTCATTAGCTGCCATTTAGGCTAACGTTCCCAACCATGAGCTGTGAGTCAAAGGATCATTATTCAAAGAAACTAATGAGAGCGACACTGAAAAGCCTGGTGGTAACGGAGCTGAGTCATTGCTCCTCTCACCTCATTTTAATTGACCGTGACATCAACGTGAAGCTCTAAACGATATCGAAAATTAGTTAGCGTCCTCAGTGCAAGGTACATCCAAGACTGATCCTTAGGATGCATTTGTTCTCGTTCAGTGTTCATTTTCAGGTGTCCGTTTCTTGGCCACACCGTTTCTTAGGCGCCGTTGGTGCACGGGGGGCGCGATTAAACATGTACACAGACTGTCAAATGTTTCAGGTCAGTACGTTCCCCTACTTCGTGAAGACATTTAGCAGTCATCTATTAATAACACTCTCACGATTGCCGTTCGCACACGTCCCTAAATATCCAGCATACTGTCTTCTTTTCGTCCATAGTATTCTTGGGGCCTGGTTCGTAGTATGAAATGTATGTGGCAATGCACATGACAGTCGGTTTAACTTTGTAGGTCTTCTCTTTGTGATCAAAAAGCAAGCCAAATCGAACTTACTGCTTTCGTCGTGTTAGGAGGACAACTTTTCTTCTTGAACATTGTGTACCAATATTACGAATAACTAGCATGTGGTCATCGAACAATCAACCATCACCAGTTATGTGCATGATTACGTTGCAAGTCTGTTATACAATGCCTACGATGAAAACTCACTTTTAAAGTGCAGTTCTGTCAGTCCCACAGCAAGCTAGACTGGTCGAAATGAGATACAGAGGGTCATTCAGCGACTGTCATTTTACTTAACGCCGAATAGACGACCTTACAATTCTACGATTATCTGTAAGCACCTGTTACACTGTGGATTAATCAGAGTATTTTCTTCTAACGACATGTAGGATTCAACCGCCATTGTTTTTATCCGTTATTGTCAGCGTCGTGATCAGAAACTATATGTTATCGACCTCGATGCAATTTAAGTAGCCTTTCGGGACTGTGACTTTACGCTAGTTTCAATGATTAAGACACAGATTCGAGCCTAGAGGCTCAAGGTATTCGGATCTAGTCGATTTGTATTATTCGGTATCCAGCGGGAGTCTGTTGACTTGAAGTAGGTAGAGCGCCACTCTTGTGGATTACAGTAAATACCAGGAACAGAGTAAGTTTGTTAGTGCCTTTCGAGTAAATGATAATCTAGCAATGCTGTAAAATGATCTCTGGAAGAGCAGCTAACGATCTCAGAATGAAAGCCATTCTAATAGTTAATAACTGTATAAGAAAGAAACCGTTGCTTGAGGAAGGTCGGGAGGCAAAACCCGTAAAGCTTCCTAACATGTCCTCGTCTTTCGCTGTCATCCGCTACGATGAAAAAACGTTCTACACCAAAGAAGAAATGTGTGGGAAGTAAATCCTCGCAAGGTCGCGGGAATTCGAGTGGATGCAGATCAAGAATTTCAAGTCGAGACTCGTAAGCGATATTTCTCGAGCCCGTGAACAGTTTGGTAGCCGCGCGCTGGATAGGCTCAACAACGAATGTGTTTTCCTTCAAGCCGACATACACGACTTGATTAGCATACTAAAGCAGGAATCTTATATAAACCTCGTAAAGTGTGTGAAACGCTCTTTGTTTATGTAAGGGAAAGTGCGCGTGATCATTCCAAGTAGCAACTCCTCTGTATGCTGCCATTTCGTGATGATCTGCCAAAGATAGGCTAGATGACACCTAATTGCCTAGATCTTTCTTCAGATTGATTTCCGTGATATCTGCTCTGTTGAACGCACTATGAATCGCCGAGCCACTGTCAGAATCTCCGCCAAGTGTCAGGGGTGTGCATTAAATGTTATTTAATGGTAGGCTCCTTGAACGGCAGTTGTAAAACTACTGTCTTTTTGGCGACTGTGGGTTGAGAATTGTTTTGTGCATTGCTCATATTGAACTTCCTTATGAATCCTTCCGGATAACCGTTGTCTACTAAGGTCTGTTCTATTTGGCGGAGTTCATTATCAAGGGTGTCACCTTAGTAGACAACGGTTATCCGGAAGGATTCACAAGGAAGTTCAATATGAGCAATGCACAAAACAATTCTCAACCCACAGTCGCCAAAAAGACAGTAGTTTTACAACTGCCGTTCAATGGAGACAATGTGTGTCGAATAGTTGAACAACGCCTAAGGTCAGCTGTTGTACACACGTTCTTTGCCGCGAAACCAGTGATCGTGTACTGAACAGTCCCACGCCCCCGGTTAAGCAACCAACGTCTCAGTTCGCCAAATCAAACGTAATCTATGAATACAAATGTGGATGCGGAGCATCCTATGTTGGCAGAACTGAGCGCCAGCTTGGAACCAGGGTCGCCGAACACTTACCGAAATGGGTTCAACAAACGGTCACATAATCAGGCAGCTCGACAGCAAACACCCGGAAGGAGCCAGCGTCATCGATTGCCAAGCATCACTTGATGACGCAACATGTGATTGACTCACCAAAGTCATTTCGTGTTCTGTTCTCGACTCGAAACAAACGTTTGCTACGATATGCCGAGGCGATTGCGATCAGACACTGTCACCCTATTTTGTGTGTACAAAAGGAACTGTTTGTGACGTTGATGCTGCCTTGGTAGCAACTGAACTGGTTTTGAACTTTGACCTTTTGTTATTGTCATGTGGTTTGGAATTTTGTACATTTTAACTCGTCTGCAGTAAACACCAGTAGAGATGCAGCGAAATTTGCTCGAGCATAAATCGTGTAATGTCAGTCTTTTGTCTGCTCTATTCATAAAAATTGTTATAAAAAAGAGGCAATCCTGCAAATACTCGCCTTAGATATCACAAGCTTCCAGTTTGTGTCTAAGAGGACATGTTGAAGACGGTCAAAAGTTTTAGCGAAATCGAAGAAGATAGCATCAGAGATATGGCCATTCTCTTTGGCTTCTTCCAGGTTATCGATGAAGATTAACATATTGGTTACGTATGGTCGGATACGAAGGAAGCCATGTCGAGTGGAGGAGAAAGATCATTCTGTAGGAAGTGTGAGGATGGCGCGTTTCAACAGGCGCTCCATTATCTTGCACAAGATGCTAGTAAGGCTGATTGGCCATTAGCTAGCAGAAGAGTGTCTGTTTCTGCTAGCGTTACCGTGGCTTCTTTCCAGGTACTAGGGGGAATACTAGTTCAGACTGTCATTCGAACAGGTTATGAAGTGGTTCCGTCAGACTAACTGCCGCTTCTTTGAGGATCGTGAGATGGATAGTTTTTATCGTCTATTAAAGTAGTGAATGGTTGCTAAAAGTTTTACAGAGACAGACTGTGCTGTCAGTTTGACGCTGCTACATTGCAGACCAGCGAATGGTACTCTCTGAATAAATCTGCAATCACTTGTTGGTGTGAAGAAGTCCCTGCTCTCCGGCAGTCGCACAGAAAGAGTTGAAGGCTCATTCTTTCTCAATCGGTGCATATAGTTAAGTGAGTTTCTGTTAGCGCGAGCCCTTTGTGGGACCTTTCTTTATACGAGTTTAGTTTGTTCGCTGATTTCTCGCTTAAACCAATCTGGAACGATGCGGAAATCGGGAAGGTCTTGTGAAGTGCTTGTGAGTCTATGCTTTGCTAATAAGTGGGAACGGTTATCAAGGAAACAACGTATTTCACAAGGGAGAGATGAGCGACTTGAGGGAATACACACTGCACCGTACGACTCAATCATCCACCCTTTGAGACAGTATTTCAGGTTCACAGAATCATGAATAACAGAGTGAATCGAGGCAGCTACTCAGGTTAACATAAGCCTGAATATAGTTTCCAACTGTAAATTTTTTGCTGGTTGTTGCAGCCAGTAATAGATAGAATTGAAACTCAGTAATGAGTGGTCACCGTGTCTAAATCGCAGTTTTATGATCATCCTTTCCACCGCGTGAGTCTCGTTCGTAAAGATTGACCAAAACGATGCCGCCCCGGGGCACCGACATGCTGTGTCCACGCCTTCTGTAGACAAGGAAGCTGAAAATCCGTTCTCACAGTCCGAGTGGGACATGGATAACCAGATTATCCCAGGTGCATTGGAGTCACCTATAATATGTGGATGAAAAAAAACACTGATGTCCTAGTAAGTTTTCTGGGCTTTCAAGAAGGGCGCCATCCTCAAATGTGTTGCATGAAGGTGAATGATATACGACCTCCTATTAGAAGTGTCTTGGCCACGCATTGCTAGCCGTAACCACAGAGCATAACACTTATCGGAGGATCGAAATTCCTCGATGACCGTGGGACTCTGATTAACGAAGATCACAGAGGCTCCCGTTCTCCCTCAGGAGAGGTGTCGACGTAGTAAACAGAGTACCCAGGTTGTACACAAATACACACAAATTTTTCGTGAACGACTGCTAACATATGATGCTACTTACTACTCTGTGGATCTCAAACAGTCCTGTCTCCTACTTTTTGTTCATTATCTCTGGTTACTCAACCGATCAGCAAATAGCTGGTGTCGTGTACTTGGAGTTTTTCTGAGTTAATTAAAAAAGTTACAACTGGCGATGGAGATGGAGATCATAAAGATCCCAATAGGTTACGCATAGTTTAAACGATGGGCCATTCGAACCGTCGAACAAAATGATTTTTGCATATACAAGTGGGTGTAATGCTGAATGATGATTATTCAGGTGTATTGTAAAAATACGTTTTTCGTCTGTTTTTATTCAGAGGTCACTTCGAATATAACTACGATTGAGAAGAAACCGTCGTCCGTTTCATGATCAGCGATCATTTCTTTTATTTACTCTTGACGCGGACTTCCGTCATCATTTTATGTTATTTTCATGTAGAAATAAACTGTTTTCACTATGTCACTGTCAATCGAATCGACGAATAACGGGAGGTCATACTGAGACAAAATCAAAAGAGGATGATCAGTTGAATGCAAGAGAACAAATGCATATTGTTAATTCAATATACGATGATTTGGTTGGAATAAGAGCGAAAGAGAGAGAGAGTGAAAGTGACTGTGACAGTTCAATTAGGATCGAGTATAATTTCCAGTATACAGAAAGTTTTACATGCAGTCCTGCTTTGACAGACAAGCTCTCATCTGTTTTTGTTGTTAAACTTTCGTATGTTTGTTCACAGCGTCCCCTGTTCAATCCAGTTTAGCTACCATGTAAGTTCTGGTGAACACACGAACACTAGTCAAAAGGAAACTGATGAATTGACAGTTCAAGTGCTAATTGTGGTCTGCAAATAGTAACTTATTTACTTATCTATTTTTAACCGGCCTGTCCCTACCGATTGCATGTTGTTGAGTTCGTTTTACATTCCATAACCAGTTTTGAATTTGTACGAAATCTTTCAAGTTAGCCTATATACACCCAGACTGCTTCGATACTGAATACACGAAACAGAACAACGAGCGGATTGTGGTCAGATGAAAATGTTACAGAGCAGGTGCATGCAACCATACTCATAATAAAACAAACGCTCGTTTATTCTTAAGGTTTCATTTTCTTTTGAAACACTAAGCCTTTTTATCAAATAGAAACCGTCGAACACAATTTTTTCTCGACTAATACAGAGATAAGAACGCACAAGCGGAGATTTTCCTCCCTATTGTAACAACCTATGAGCCTATGCATGAAAGCGTATGTTACGATAAGTTAACATTTCGTTTACCCTCATCGGTCGTAAACGTAAAACATGCAGACTGTTTGTAACAGATAAAATAACAGACAAGAATCGGGCACTTATATATTCACGCCAAGGCAACCCGATCGGTTGTTTAAACCACTTTTGCGCACACAACGTCGGCTGGCGGGTTCGCGCTAATATAGTTTCAACAAGAGACAGCAATTTAGAGTTCTGACTGCTTTTTACTTTGAATGAGCGGAATTAGTCAATTTAGTGAACGGCTGGCGTGAGGTGTCTAACAGTTGATGAATGAAGTTTTAAGCAACGAATTCAAAGGTTCGCGGTTGTCGCATCCCTTGAGTTGATCATTTCGGGACGTGTTCTGCTACTCAATTGTCCATCTATTCTTTCTTTGTTGACATCACTACAGCTTTAAACGGACTAGAATACAAAATGAGACAGAATAGCCTGACAAAATGGGTTTGTGATTATGTATCAGTGATCCTTTGATGGTTTAAAACCAATTCAACTGGGCTTCCGTATACGTACGATTTAGGGTAGATCTCAATTTGGGCGTGATACCATTCGTCGGATAATCCCCTTTGAACTTCAAAGATAGAAATGTTTCGTTCGAGCGGTCTAACTACCAACCATGCCGAACTACAAACCGTATTCTGTTCGACAACTTTTGGTGACATCGTAATTGGTTAACCCTTACAGTGCACTGGCAACATAATATCGTGGCTTTTTCATAAATCTGGCTAATCAACTTCGGTAGTTTGGAGCTTAGAAATGTTCTCATCCTTCCCAACCTTGTTCGTCAAATATTACCCGAGTAAAGATTAACATGCGCTACTGCGTAATACCGAGCCTCCGAAACGTAACTGGATTTCCCGTCGGAAACTGTCCAGAAGGTTATGTCATCTCCATTGTGGGGATGTAGGAACTTGGTCCATAGACTGTTTACAAACAATTATTATATCCGAGTAGGTTATCTACAACCAATATGGCTAGTATCCACCACGAACAGAGATATACTGTAACGAACACGGAATACCCCTACTATACTCACTGCTATTGGAAGACGTAATAAAATGCAGCACGAAGTTGTGTCGGAAAATGCCATCAGATAACAAACTGGGGAATCTGACAAAAAGATAGATCACTTGTAGTCAGCGTTACCTTCGATATGACGTGGTATGGTGGATCCGGGAGGCATGAAGGAACATAATAACAATAATCACATGAACGGCGTCGTGCACAGCTGCTATGTGTACTGAAATGTCGTTGCTGCTTCACGTAGCTACAGTTAGGTTCAACTAATGCAGTGGAGTTCAGCGATCGTAATATACTACTGATATCGC
>LUCH01018606.1:0-13160 GCA_013368495.1 Paragonimus heterotremus | reverse complement strand
CGGATAAACATTGACGGCGTAGGCTATAGCTACATGGTTGTAATTTATACACACAGTAAGCTGCACAATGCATCATGAGTTTTAACTTATATTGATCGGGACGATTAAAATAAATTCCTGCTTATTGTATCCAAAGCAACTTTCAAGAGGCCGTTTACTAATGCGGAATGTATGTAGGATGATTGAAAAGCTCCTGTTGGGTTTGAAAAATTGCACCGCTACAAAACACAATGATATCAGGATGTAGCGAGATATAGCGTAGAGGCTGGCCTATATGAAGGATTCATTAGACCGCTGTAGTCGATATACCTCATTTAAAATCTGTAGCAATATAAGCTATCGCGTGCGCTTTGCGCAACTGACTGCGCTCACAGACTACGACCATGTAGCTATAGCCAACGCCAACATTGACAGGTATGGATGTTGAGACGTATGCGATAGCAAGCATAGACCAGGTATATGTTAGTATACTAACATATTCTCCGCAAGCCAGCACGACTGCGTTCGTGTAAGCTTGCACACGTAGTCAATGATCGAGTTTCGCGCTTAGCCCCGAACAACTCATGCTCAACGTAACTAGTTGGCGACAGCGAAACGGAGGTTCCTAACGTGTTCGTGTTAAGTGCGGATCAACAAACACTGGTCAAGTTTGATGCTGACAGACTAGAGATCGAGTATAGTGAAATAGCCCGAGAAGGTAAGAGTATATATATATATATATATATATATATATATATATATATATATATATGTCTGAAGAGAGTACTCGTCAAATTCATATATGATGTTCATAGGACTACGAAGGTACGTGAATTTACAGTCACCAGCATCAAAATTCAGTCGGTTCACTCGAGACCAATCGTGTAGACTGTTAAGGTCCTCCTCTACGAAAAGGAAATCGTCGGCGGTTTACGCCAAATTTCGACGTCGTTGGCAAACATTATTAACGGTGAGGTGATTACAAGAGCAAGATCCTTGACAAATGTCAAAAATAGAAGTGGGCTAAGAATTGGACCTTGGTGTATTTCATTGAAGCTAGGCCTTCAAGTAAAGAATGTACTGTTTGCGCGCACCCTGTACAGACGTTTAGCAAGATATGGCTCAAGCCACTGATGAAGGTTGCTTTTTGCTCCATAGTGAGAAACCTTGCCGATTAGAATAGCGTGACCCACGTGGTCAAATGCCTCGGCATAACACTCAGTGGTGTCTGTAAACCCGTTGACTCTTCCTTTTCATGAGGCTCAATTATTTTTGTTTGTTTGTTTTGTTTCCGCTTTTTCTTCGGTATACATTTCAGCCTGTTTATTCTGTCATTGTGTTAATAGAGTTGTGGATGGTAAACATGCTGTAAATTCGGTTGTCGCAAATGTAGCCCAACGTGATGCCATCCTCTACTCCATTGATGTGAAGATCTCTCACCTAATCGAGTATGAACTTGCAAAACATGATGTACCTTTGGTTTACCAGAACACCTGGATGAACGCACAGACAGCATCTCTACTAGCGGACGCCCAAGTGCCTCTCCCGTTTGGTATAACGGGGCGAATTTTACATCTCTGTGCAACCCATTTGAATTCTGAATACGTCTTCAGTTACTATTGTTACTGAGAACCAACAACCAGTACATATTTCGTTCACTGGCATCTGTGAGCTAGGGCAGGCGGATCATTGCGGCCACTCTTCATGCGGTACAAAAAGTGAGCGTGTTAGTTACCGTTGTCCGGTTGTGTACGGTGTATACGACGAAGCCGTATGAGCTGCATAGAGTTACGAATAAGGTAAGCCTTCAGGTCCACCAAATTTGACGCTAACAAATACCAAAGAGAGATCTGCTCTTATTCGCCCCTTGTTGTTGGACCAACCAACCGGTTTTCTGACGGAATCTCAGTAAGAGAATGTAACGACTCTGAACTTGCTCACATCAAGTGCTGCATTTAAAGACCGGTATTGCGCAAAAATTCTCAAGATCGATTGTGTCAACTGTGCGCAAATTCAGAGACTCAATAGCATTTATGGGGTGTTTAGTACTACGATCCTTTTTATACAAAAGAAGTGTAAATTGACCATAACTCCGTCAATGGCAGCTTTTTTTCAGTCAGATAAACTTCATCTAGTAACGTTTCAAAGGGGAACGCTGTACTCTAGTTTCGCTGTTTCTAGGACTCGTCAGTGCTGCTTATCCATGTTGCGACTGGGGTCTGAATCCCGGCCACATTTTCATGAATCATCCTTGTATGCCACACCGACGGTTTGTCCAAACATTCTGAGAATTACCCCGTATCAAGGATGTTATGCATGTGCAGTATATGAGTGTCTAGATGAAATGTTTCCTGCCGTAATTCGTGCGTGTGAACTTAGGTTTACCCTAAACTCTGTTAATCCACATACCACTTTTAGCTGAACCCTTCGCCCAAAAATTTTGAACCTTGTCTCTTTCCCAAGTGCCATTTGTTAGATACCAGATGGAATTTTCCTCCAGGCAGTTCACATATCAAGTTCAGGAGAGATATTCGTAGGAAACTGAGGCGTAGCCTAATCGCTGGTCATGAGGCTTGATTAGTGAAAAAATTTAAAGAAATGAAGACCGCTTTTGCTTCAGCGAACCCCGGCAGACCTTTCAAGCCTGTCCGTGCCACTGTATCCAAGCGACCATCTGTCAGTGAAGCTCTCAACGAGGCAGATGGCACACTCAATCGTAATAAACCTAGAACGTTACGGCGCTGGACGGAACATTTCGAGGGGCAATTTAGCTGGCCTCCTGCCTTTACCGTGCTACCCGAGTCGGTAAAGTTGGGACCATCCACTAAAACTGAGGTGCGCAGTTGCACTTCAGTTCTCAAGCGTAATGGGATTGCTAGTGCAGATGATATCGTGTCGGCACTTTTCCAAGCACGTGTGGTCTTGACGCGGTTGTTTCAACTTGTGTAGACCAAGGAGACCATTCCTCTGTGCTCTCGATAATAGTTCCCATGTTCAAGAGGAGAATTCGAGGCTCTTGCAAAATCGTCATCATTGGGGTTCTGACACCCACTATATTTCATCTACTCACTGCAGCTTGAGATGCAAACCTTAAGGAAGAGCAGGCAGGGTTTCGCCCTAAACAGAGAGGTATTGATCGAATTTTTGCTCTTCGTCAAATTCTGGAACAGCGTCATGTTTACCGCCGATTAACAAATGTCGTATTTCTCAAATATAAAGGTATGTTCGATTCAGTGGATCGATCTACACTTTTGAAGTAGCTTAAACACAAGGGTGTGTCAACCAAATATGTGAACATACTGTCGGTGCTTTATTCGCACACTTCAGCTCAAGTTAGGGTTTACGGTGAAGTATCCGACAGTTTCAGCTTCAGGAATAGCGTACATCAAAGCTTTCCACTTTCACCACTTTTTAAATTTTGTCATAGACGAAATAATGGAGGACTGTCTCCGGAACTCACAAGGTGCCGGCGTGGATCTCCTACCTACTGGAAGGCTAAGTTATCTTGGTTATACTGACGACAGGGTGTTGCTGTTTGACACTTTCCAAGCAGCACAAACAATGTTAGACGCTATTTCGCGTTCTGCTAAATACTTCGAAATGCGCTTTGCAGCCTCAAAGTGAAGAGTGCTTCTGCAAGATTGCCTTGATTACGTGGGTTTAATGTTAGATAGTGAAGCCGTGGAGGTTATTGACCGGTTTGTATACCTGGGAAGCTGGATCAGCGGCGGCGGTGGAGGTGTTGGGAATAAAATAAAAGCGCGTATTTCCAAGGCTAAAGCTATGTTCGCCAATCTGGAGCAACTCTGACGACAGAGGTGTAACCCTCTGAAGCTTAAGGGTCGTGTATATCAAACAGCATTGGGGGCCGTATTACTTTACGTCATTGAAACCTGGCAGTCCAAGATAGAGGACGTGAACCGTCTTCAGGTATTTGACCACTGGTGTCTACGTTCAATCGCTCGTATCGGATGGCACCAGCGAGTAAGCGACGAGGAGGTTAGGAAGCGGGTGTTTGGCACTGACTGTCAAACGAGTTCTTCCGTTCAATCCTTACACTTGCATAGACTTAGGTGGTTACACCCTGTAGTAAGGATATCATCTAGTTGTTCGCCACACCGAGCACTCATTGCCGACGTTGTGGCCGATTGGCGCAAAGTGCGAGGTGGACAGATGATGACCTGACAAAGCAAGTGAAATCGTTCACGAAGGGATTGGTCACTGTAGATCAGGTTCGCCTCCTGGGCTGTGGTCCCTGTGCCTCCCAGAGTCGGTGATCGAAGACTTTATGTGATATGGTGGCTAATCAGACTGCACACTTTTGCGGCCTATTCCATTTTGCCTCTGATGCTGTTGCGCGATGGAATGGAAACGATTAAGAACCACTTATATAAATGATTGCGGTCTGTCTTTTGCATACTGAGGTGACATCTGGTCTGTCTCCTTGTGGTGGAACCTATCGCATTTTTAGTTCGGAATATTCGAACAAAGAATTAACCAAAATCGTATGTTTTGTCTTTGTTTTCTTAGTCTGCATTGACTGTTTAGCGTTCTGGCTTTCCCGGGTACTAATAACTACCTTGCCTTATGCTGAATTGGTTCAAACGCACTGTTCCTTTGGATTCTTTTGATCTTGAAGGTAAGCAGTTCCACGTTCTTATCACTTCTGTTTTTACAGGTGTCGCTACTTTAATCAAGAGCGGTAAGGTGAAAAATATTATCACACTATCGGGTGCTGGCATATCTACAGGTGAGTACGTTAAGTGTACACAGATCACGAATACTCCGCAATCCTTGAGACATAAAGTCAAATGGCAGCAGTGCCTCGTTGGTTTATGGTTCGCATTTCGATGGTAAACACTAGAGTTATCTACACAACCAATGGTAAGGCGAGCATCGGCATCTAAAATTAATTCAATGGATCAAAGCGTTGATGTCGTTGAAAACTGGCAAATGATTAAATATTATGCATATAACAAACGGTTCCCTTAACTTCATATGTACTTGAAAGGCCATAACAATTCTGGGGTGAAGTGATTCTCTGGATCGAGTTTCACTTCGTCCCAGTTCCAGCCTCATTCTTGTTCTTAAACACTGACAGTATTGTATGTATGTGTGTACTCTCTAGGTGGGGAGACCGCTGACCGGTCGTATGAAACACGGTCCTCGTATTTACATGCGATGGGTGTTGTCTAAGCCCTCTGTCAACGGCTCATTGGATACTAGTAAGAGGCATATTTTAAAAAGCTTCGTATGATTGTTTGTGCAGTATCTCTCTAATTACCTACTGCAGGGTTCATAAATGGTTCACATCATCGTTTGCCCCAGTTAGCATAATATTCTCGTTGGTAGCAGTGTTTCTCTTTTTTCGTACATACCTTGAAGTCCCGTTTGCGCTTTACTCCCTAATGTCGTGGACCGTGTGGTGCAGCTGACACTGGTGTCTTTTTGACACCAGGCCGATAAGAAAGCTATCACGATGCTTGACCATCTGGACGTGTTTACAGGTTACTTCCTGACACATTTTTTTGTTCCGTTTATATCAATTTCTTGCCGTTCGCCACTTTTAATACTTTCCATTTCGAAGGGTTAAACTGTGATCTCGTTATCAAAGTCTTACCAGAGGTTGCTTGTTTATGCACCCTTATGCACCATGTGCTCCTTCTAGAATGCACAGAAATGATTCTGGTTATATAGTACAGCGTGATATCGTTGACATTTCAACTTTCTCGTTCACATTCTCGTTTATTGTGGTTGAAATCCGCTGTTCCAACTAACAAAAATATGAGTATCATTTTACCGGAGTGTGACTTCCCGTTTAATCTTTGCTCTGCACTTACTCTTTATTGTCGAGCTATTAAGTTTTCCGAAACTGTCCATACGCAGTTGATTTCAGTATAATTATGCCACAGTGCTGAATGTGACTGATTGTCAGTGCCCACCAAACACGATACACTCCTGTCTGAGAAATAGTTTTACGAGAGGTGTACGTCCTTTTACACCAGGCACTTTCATTAAAGAAACGGACCTGCTACAACCATACATGAAACGCTTTCTAGGGCTAGAAGTTAGTTCAGTCCGTCCGGAAAGAAATCCTTTGACGGTCCTATCGGACCATGGACCGCTTAATCTCGTACAGGGCATAACTCCTTTCGGGAACAATTTCTGTGCGTTGTCCCTAGCCGTGTTAAATTAGTGACCACAACGTTGTTCTGTCAATCATGAGTTCTTGGATTTATATGATCGGTATTAGGTTCTCATCTTTATATTATCTCGCTAAAGTTCGTCAGAATCTCATTTGAGCTCATAAAAAGATTAATTACTCTAGCCGTGCTTATGTTTCCTGACGGCTTGACTGAGCTATGTGACCATCGCTCAACCGTTCTGGTGACTGGCTGGTGTGCACTACCGTTTCCCGGCGTGTATCAAACTCAGTCGTTCACTTTTGAAACAGGATCAACAGTTAATCAACCGACCTGCAGGCGGAGTTAAATAGAACCTTGAGGACCTTCAGTAAGAAAAGGTGTAGAACCTTCGAAGTTGGCACCTCCTCAGCCTGCGTGTAATCATACCGTTGTGTGACTGTAAGTACTCGATGCCGTAATGACGACCAAATTTCTATCGTCATTTTTGTCTGATTAGTGTGTGCCTTATTATTATTACTATTTTGTTTACTTGAATATATGGTCCTTTATTTCTTATTGTATACCGATTAAATGTTTGTCACAACAAGCTGCAAACTAAACGAGTGTGGGGTACAGGCCACATCATGTAGCCTCACTCATGTAAATTATAATATACATACAGACGTGGGTCATTTGGTGGTAGGTCGGTAATATTTTAATAAGGTAAGAACATTCCTGATGGAACCCCAGCATCAACCATGAACTCTGACTATCTTGGCGGTTGTTACAAGACTAGACGATCTTCCTCATTCTGTCGCATTCACATGGACTTTCGTGGAATGAATTATTTGTCTCCCTGAGAATAGACGTTACTAACAAAGAAACTGCCGTCCTCTCTAGTATGTTTTTTTGTTGAGGGATGTGCTGTATTTAGATCTGTTGGCTGAAACTTTAAGGGCGTCAGTGACATTTATGAAGTGTTCGGATTTGTATTATTTGCACGATGTGTTATTTCCTACTTTACCGAGCGAAGGATGAAGTGAGTCGTAGATTACGAGGTTGCATATGAGTTAAAAACCACTCAGTAAACAAGTACTTAGTGTTGTTTGGGAACACCTCGGTAGGTAGATCTAATACATATCGTAACCACTTTGAAGTGGTACCAGCTTCCGAAAATTGGAATTCAGGGTGACCTCAGTGTCTTCCGAGCAAGTGTTCTTTTGAAATTACACTTTGATAATTGAGTTTATAAGTTATTTGTGTGGTGTTTTACACTCTAGGGCACTTTTACACAAGATTTCAGTGTACGATCTTCGAAATAATCATCAGCTAGATCGATATGATTGTAACACTATGGTGGTCTTACGTGTTTGCCTACTTCAGTGAATCTACCCCTTTCCAGTGTCAATTTCCAATCACTTTCAACCGATTTATTGAAGCTGGCAGCCACTCAGTTCCATACTACTTCTACAGTGTAACCTGAGTTTGTCGTCACTTCAGTTTCTGCTCAGGTGTTTACCATGATATAAACTTGTGACCGTTAGATTTTCTCTATGCAATTCACTTGTGACGTGAACTGGATATCTAAATGTTACTGAACCATTTTGCGGTTAGCGTCGGACAGTTAGTAAAAGGTTTAAGCGGTTTGACAATTTTCAGCCCGCCCGCGATCTAGTAAGTCACATGGTCACAAACAGACGCGTAGTGTACTGTAGAAGTCTTGCTCTCTTTGCAGTGTGCTAGCATTCTGGTCCATTTTCATTCATATTATCATTTTTGCCTTTTTCCGATTTCCGCAGCCGCTGGTATACCGGATTTTCGGAGTCCAAGTTGTGGTATCTACGACAATCTAGAGGAGTTCAATCTCCCATATCCCATGGCGGTTTTTTCTATAGACTACTTCCAAGTAAGTGTTTTACTAGGCTTTATCCATCTTGTGACTTTCAGACTAATCCAGCTGCATTTTTTGAGGTCGCTAGAAGGATGTATCAGCCGGATGCCAAGGTATCCGTAACAAGCTTCATTCTACTACAACGTATTCATTCTGTTAGCCCACCCTTACACACTATTTCATACGATTATTGCATGAAAAACAGTTGTTACGACGGCATTACACGCAGGTAGATTGAAAATGTTATATTGAATCCGAAAGTGCTCGTCTCGTTCGTGCAGAATTGTGATAACCTGGAACGGCTAAGTGGACTTCCAGAGAAGAAGTTTATCGAAGCACATGGAACTTTCAATACAGGACATTGCATGTCTTGCCATAAGGAACACACATTTGCCTATATGAAGGGTATGTTATGCTGAATTCTTACTCCTATTTAAACATCCATATTAACACAGATGAAATCATGAAAAAACATGTGCCTAAGTGCATGAAACTCAAATGCGACGGAGTAGTTAAACCTGGTACCCTTCAAACTAATGCATCTCACAGCCCTTTTGTATTCAGATGTGGTCTTCTTCGGTGAGAACATGCCTCGACGGTTTTATTCAAGCTTGAATGCAGTAAGTTTGTCTTGTCTTCCTCATCTTTGTGTATCACACTCTCTTTGTTGGTGATTCACTGGCGTAGTAATGGTGTTTTGATATTTGTCCATAGGGTATTTGCATGCCTTTCGTTATTTTTCATTCTCTTCCAAGTTGCTACTGTTTTTGGCCTATTAGAGTCGTTACAGGCCATTGAATGAGTGCCTACTTCTATTCTTTACTAGTAAATGTCTGTACAAAAATATGTATTTGCACAGCTCGTTGTTTGCCTTTTCAAGCTGAGATGTATGGATAACATTTTCAGTTTGAGACCGTCCGAGAGGTTTTTCTAATGCTGCTTTCCAGAGTCGCTCAGGCTAGGTGGCTCATATTGGCGCGACTTGACAGATAATGTAAAACGGTTATATCTTACCAAAGTGCTAACACTATGCTAAGACTTACACCAAGGGACATTCCAATCAGATCAGTTCGGCGTACGCTCACTGTACGAACCTGAGACATCGTTTTGTTCGCCGAAATGAGGATGTTCGTTCTATCTGACCCACACGTCTGTTCTTCATCTCCCCAGTGTGTTTCGGCCGCCGTAGTTAACTGGTACTTGCTGGTCCAACCTGTTTAGGCGGTCTGTTAGTGGTAACCCTCGCACAGCTTTGGGCTTTCCGTATGACGTATCTTTTTCCTCTGTCTGCTTCACCGTACCAGTATAAACCATTTAGTCTAGACACCTGTGGAAAAGCGGTACCAGAGAATCCCCTTGAATCATCTCAAATTGACATCATATAAAAAGGATATCGAAACACGCAAAAGTGCTATCGAGTACTTTTAAAATGGAAAAGGCATAGTATACATTTCTGGGCGTAATGTCGCGTGACATAAAGAAGCAGAAATAGTTATGATCTCATGCTGGTGCTACTGATTACGATTTCACTTCGCAGCTGATAATCAATGTTGATTTCGTTTGCTGGAGGTATGTTGTGAGTTAACGGTGACAGACCTTGTTACTAGTTGTTTGATTATCATCCGACTGCCACGCTGCTTTTGTTAACCTCCTCCATGCTTCGGAAGTGAGACGTATTAGTCGAGTTGCAAATTTGGGGTTGTTCTGGAACTCACTCCTGAAATTCTATCAGTCTCTGATCAAATATTGAGTTGCCTGTACATGGTCATTTTTAGACGTCAGCTTTCTTAATGTGCTGATCGTTTCCTGCTTGGATGTTTCAAGTTTCCCCAACCTTGGAAGGTTTTGCTACGGACAAATTCAGTATATGCTCCCGTCTTTGCCAAAAGACCCACGTCCTTTTGTCGTCACAAGCGACGACAATTCTTACCATCATCAACAGTTGTCGTCTTCTTAATCGTCAGTCGTCAAATTCTTCAACACTACGAGGCACCTCCCATCTACTCCGGCTCTGTCCGTCTGTATGCCGTACAACAAGCGGTACCAGAAGGAATTTTGTGCGTGGTAGCGTACACTGTTGCGTTGTGTCGGCTGCAGTTCCCTTCCAGGCAGATTTTAATGACAGACTGAAACAGTGCAAAATCTATTACAACCATAGGTTTGTGGTCATGAGAACTCAGGTCATTTTAAAAGAATCAGAGGGGATGGAAGCGAAATGCTACTCCAGGCCTGTTGACGGTACATGGAATTGTGCCCATACAACGGTAAGGACGAGACATTCTAAACCATTAGATTAGAGTCGTGAAGCAAACAGTGTATTTCCCTCGGGGTAAAGAAGGACAACACGTGAAAACGTTACTGCATATCAAATAATTGTTACCTCCAACATAACCATGTAAACAACGTCAATTTTATGGCTGCAATCGCGGATTCACTTGTGTTGGCCTAACTGAAACCTTGCGGTGAACGTCTTTTCCACGTGCTGTCAACCCTGGGCGTTTCGGTTGATTAAGCAGCTGTAGCTGGACGATTTATAACCGGTTAAACCTAATATGTTTTTACTACCACATTAAAGTGTTCCTCTATCGTTTGAACCATGATATCTGCGCCACTATACCTTGAAAAGACCTATTTGATGCGAACTCTCCAGATTCTAGTGCCCCTCGTAGCGCACTCCAACACACGGCCTCCAGGTAACTCCAAATGCTCAAGCCGGTTGGGTATCATTGTTGTCGCGTTTGTAACCGGTTTCCTGTGTATCAGCCACCTCGGACCTTGTTCCATGTTTCCAGTTGTGCTGTCGTTCTGTTATGTTTCTCGTCCAGTAGTATCTTCGGTCTTCGTCTGGGTGTGTTTTCCGCTAGCGATTTTCTAACTGAGGTGTTTAGATTAAACGTTGAATGTTAGTATGTTAGGAATGCCTCGACAGTGTCTCTTGTTGGCTTCCTCTCTGGGCCTTTCGAATAACACGTTTGAAGGTGTCTACAAAACACTGCTTAACCGTTTGATTGAGACTGGTACGGCGGAGAGCCGATGTCCTGAATGCCATTCCAGCCATAAAATACGGTCGAAGTTACTTTGGTTCCATTGTCCGTTGGCAGAAGCTCTGGTGCTGCAAAGTGTTTGAGTGATTGTTTTAGCGAATGGTTTTGGCCACCTTTTTGGGATGGACCATTATGAATAATTCAGGCCGTTTAGTGTGTGTAAACAGCAATCGGGCACGTTCATCCGCCAATTGTTCGCGCAAAGTCTGAACTTAGACGATACTGTGGTTACAGCCTCATTAGTCACGACTGTAGAGAACATTTGATTGGAGGTTGGGTGGCGACTTGTTATCAGTGCTAATGTCGGCAATGTTGTTGCGGTTAAGCATCTATTGAGGGGGAGTATACGTCAATGATTTCTTTCTGTTAATTTTTGTGCCCGAATTGTGACCGTCCAACTACGGACGCATAAGGATTCTTTGCACTCATCTATTGGCCCTACAAACTTGACACAAAACGTCACGACTAAAAGCGATTTTCGGCTGTTGGAATGTAATCTTAATTTGTCTTCCAGTTTTTGCCCCGGGGCCACTTCGTACATACTCAGGCTATCGTCTGTTGGACGGTTCCATCACGCTCTTTTACGTCATGAACGATGTCGTCTGTCATTGTGAATGTACATAGCACTCGTGAGCACTCGATCGACCTCTGGTTCGACAGTTTTAGGCCGACGGCTGCCTTCAAACTGTTATTTATGAACCAAATAAACGTAATTTGGCGTATGCCTTTCAGGAACTGTCAACTGATCAGTGTTTGGACTTGAAGTCGTTCGGAAGAAGTATGGTGGCCGTCCTTGTAAACTGTTGGCCATGTGGACTGGAATGGCATTCTCTGACACGAAAGCACGGGCCTCATCGTGGAGAAAATGTTTAACTGTTTTTTTGGCCGTACTGTGTTTCTGATGATCCTCTCAGAGCCGTCCATGGAATTGGGAGATTATAGCTTCGATGTTGTAGTTGAGAGATTCTAGTGCGATTACCGTTTCAAGCTCCGAATCAAAATGAGTCGACAGAAGATCCGTGTCGTCTTTCGATTTGGCCTGAATGAAGACATGTTGGCAGTTAGGGAACTTCTTTCCTTTGCAATCTGTTGTAATTTGGGGGACTGGGGAGCACTCCTGCCGTGTTAGGCTTTGGTGGAAATACGCTGCGTTGGTCTACCAATCCGAGAGACTTACATTGAACAGACCCATCTGACGAAGGTGACATCCATTGAATTGCTTCTGTGTTCTTTGGGTGCGATCGTTGACCGTCCTTATCGATACTAAACCCAGAGTATTTAGCACTGTGCATTGGGAAATTTGCGTTTATTTGCTCGCATAAAGGACCTGCGCATTTTAATTTGCGCAACACCCACAACCAACCTTTATGCCAAATTATCATACATACATGATATCATCAAGGCAGCCCGCGGTACCTGAGGCGTTCGTTAACAATGCGCTCATCATTTGCCGGAAGATCGCGAACGCTGTCTGTTCCGAGAGTTAACCGGTTATACGGGAGTAGTATTTTACGTTTGTTGTTAGTGGGTTTTTTTTGAGTCAGCTGCAATGGCTGCCCAAGAATGAGCTTCCGCCTGGTCTAGCTTTTGGAACCATCTGTTTGCATTCAGCCTAGCCTACAGACCCTTGCTTCTAGTCATTGATTTCGATGCGTCTTGACAGTGTGCTTGAGTTTGATGGAGAAATTGGTGCAGAGTTGCACGGCTTCTCTGATTTTTTTTACCGTTACAATCGATGCCGCCCACGCGGAATAAATGACTGATTAAAGGATACTTAGAACCTGCCCAGTTTGTCGTCAACAACTGAAGCGCAACGTAGAATACTGGACTCTTGAGACGGATTATAGGCTTTGTGTATCGACTTAATACAAGACAGACTGTCATCTCTCAGCTGTGTCTGTAAAAACCACGCGTGGTGGAGCTTTTACCAGCTGACTAGGTCCTGACGAATTATTGGTGAGATCACCATCATCACCGTAGACAGCAATACACCAGCGGTTCACATAGATGGTTAACTGTCACACAACCATGAAGAAGAATGAAGATAAACCTTGTACAGGAAGAGAGAAGAAAAAAGAAGGGGAGGGGAAGAGACCTAACCACTAAAAATAGCTACGTCTA
>LUCH01018605.1:0-13060 GCA_013368495.1 Paragonimus heterotremus | reverse complement strand
AGCACTCTCAGGCTGTAGGATGACGTATTTCACTTCGAAAATAGCAACGGCTGCATTTACAAAACTTGAAATAGTTAAGCTAACGCCAACTTCGTGGTGTTTTCGCGAAAATTTTGGGCAAACCTTTTACCACTTAGCCAATACTGTTGAGGATTATTCGATGTGTTCCATTTTTTCTAACAAGTTTATGTACTACAGGTACTTTGCTCGAAATTCGGATTTCATAATTTCAGGCAATATTTGAAAGTGCAGGATTCCCGCTGAATGAACTCTGTTGCCTTTTGAACGACCTTCAAGGCGGATCCCATGAAACGGATAATTGCCGAATGTTAGCATGTGTATGCCCTGTGTATTTTGTGGTGAACCTGTTGATGCGAACGGTTACCGATGCGACGGTGATCGACTAACTTTTCACTCGGAATTTATGAACAATATTGATATATCGCACTGCCTTTCTGCACTAGGCAGCTGCATTCCCCTCACCAGGTACGTTGCTATTTCATGAACTATTGGGTTGCATCCACCCCACACAATTTATTGCCTCCGACATTGAAATCGAAAAAGGGACCCCGTACAGCCGCCGTAGCTACTGATGACCCAGTTGCCTTGGACGATGTGTTTCGTGTTGTGCATCCGCGCAAACGAGTACAAGTGAAAGCAATACCAAGTGATGTCATGGACGTCATTGGTTATGCTAGACTATGCCACGCCTCTGAAGTTACCTAATGCTTACTTTTAGACATAAGCGAACAACACGAAGATGACCACTACTGAAGCCCAAAGGAAAGCAATGATTGCAAAAAACCGCTTGAAATGATGCACATAGTGATATACTTGTAGCAAATGAATTCCAACACTTCCATTCCATTTTCCTTTTCCGCTGCGGCGTCAGTGCGTCCAACCATAGGTCTTGGTTTCTTGAATGTTGTGTGAATTCTGTAAAACCTATGAGGTTCCTGGTACTAGACGGTTGGTGTATTGTCATAGCTTTTGCCAATTCTTGGCTACCCTGTTGCCAATCCCGCTAATGCTGGAATATATTGAGCGGTAATTATGGCAATCACATCACAAGTATTAAGGTCACGCTTTGCCTTGAAATCGTCCATATCGGTCTTATCCACTTGCCTACGACGTAACTGAATATCTGTTTTTGCCAGTTCCACGTACTGTTGATTATACAACCTGACATTTAAGTCGGCTGTCAGCAGCTGTTTCGAGGATCATCAACTTGAAGAAAAACAATTCACAACTTATATTTTGGACGGTCATTATTCTTCCGTTGGTAAAACTCCTCAAATCAACCAGAGTTCAAAATTCAGCGACCACGTCAACGTATTTCTCTATCGAAATATTGCGACTCCTTATAGTCACCGATATAAATGTTCAGCACATTGAAGCAATCTTATTTCTTACAGCAAAATGGACATATTTCATGCGTTCAAACACACTTTGTCAACTGCCATTCAGAATATAATAAAATGCACATATTAACAGCCTACTCATGTGGACATTTATTCTCTACGGGTATTTTTCAACACGTCCGTCGTTACTTTTCATGTAGATTAAGATATGATCGTCACTGACTGGTTCCTGCTGGCTCATGTTTTTGCGTTCTTTATTCTGATGCATCATTTAGCAGTTTTTGTGGTGAATGTGCGCTGCATTTTCTTACCAATTATTATTCAAGTTCAGGTATGACCGCGCCCCTAGGATGCCTCAGGTCTGTTGAACAGCTGCGACAGTTGGGTACCACCACAGAATTACTGTTATCCGTTAAGAACTGGGATGCTAATTTGTTCGATAATGAATATTTTGAGTTACCTTATATACGTATCGCTTTAGTGCACGGTGCAGTAAGCCACCTTCCCCAGGTACGAGATTACCAGACGCGAAATATGAAAAAGCCGTCAAGAGGAGAGGCCGAATATTTATTACACGAAATATACAGATGGTCCCTCATAGCGTTAAAAATGGCACCGATGCGTAGATTAGCTAGAAAGGCTAGAGATCGGCCGTCGGCGAGGGATTAAGCCGGAAATGTGTGACACACCTGTGCGTTCGGGTTCGCACCATAGTCACATGGCATGCAGACAAATAATCGAACAACACGCATCGTGCGAATTTTATTAACAGCCTAGGTACATTGTGCAACTATGAGTTTTGGAAGTATTTTACACATCATACCGCAGGCAGGCCAGTGGAATCTCCAGGTCGCTATGTCTGTTTGTTTTGCGTATTGACTGTTCCCACTGGTTATGACCACAGTTAGATCTGGCAGTACTAGGACTCAACAAACAATTACTGAGGCGGTGAGCATTTGTGGCCCTTACGGGTGAAAGCGATCCGTACAAATCAGAATGCAGCGCTAAAAGTGCCAGATGTGGTATCACTCCAAATGTATTGGCCTCAACGAAGATTGGTACCAGCAGCTTGCTTCTTCAGCTCTAAATTTTATCTGAATGGGCTGCAGGTTCAACGACATTCAAGGCGCCGCTTCGCCGCTGATTACTCACATGCGTACCGTGAAAACTGGAGCGACGCAGAAAACCCGCGGGTATAAATGAGCAGCCCATCTTGGCAATATGTCACTTGATTTCTTCCGAGGGGAGTAGGATGGATGGATACTAACGGATTCTCTCTCAAATGAGGTTGGATTTCCTATCTCTAAGTGAATATATTGCGCCTGGTTTCCTTGGTGTTGCAATCATTGAGAAGGCAGTTGGTCCTTTAAACGCGCACGTACATGAGGCATCAGCAACTATGAGCGAGAAAGCTCTCAGAGGAAGAGGAGTTTTTCTGAAGGGCCACCTACCCACTATGTCGTCTCCAACTTAGCTAGCCAAGTCAGTCTTAGCATCCTCATTCTACTCGGATGTTGCCAACCTCGTATTTGCGGGCCGAATACACGCCAAGTTAACTAAAATGTCACTTGGCCCTTTCGCATTCTTGCTAGTCACGCTCAGTCCTGAGAGAGTGTTGGAGAAAACAGTGGAGTTGAAATCCACCGTCTCTTACCTGAAGTCTGTCTTTCGATCGTTTATGCCGGGAGAGGGTGAGACGCGAGCAGTGGATCAAAAGTACGTCGAAAATCAATATAGAACGGAACCTATAACTAAAGACTGGGGTCGTAGTTTCTGCTCCAGTAGTATCCACCCAGGCTTATGTGCCAGTTATGGAAAGGGGGAACGCCATTCCAACGGCCGACATCCTAGGCACGGGCACAAGCTTGCAGACAACAAAACTACACATGAGCTTTTTTCCAAGTTACTCCAGCTAAAAACCACAAAAAGGCCCCGGAGAAAACTCTTTCTTCCAAGAAATCGGAGCGATAGGGAAATTTTGGGTTCACTGCCCGTGATTCAGAGGGCATTTCTCAGGCCTGCTCTACCGGGTATTTCTATCCGTTGCCGTATAAAACCGCGTACACCGCCACCCTCCGAACCCTGCACTCAGCAGACGAAGAAGTCAAACTTTGCTTGGGTTTCAACTCCAAAACAACTCCCAAAATAGCGGAATTCAGCAGCGGTGCAGAGGACGCAATTTAAGACACCGGGAACGCTGATCGAGCGTCCTGTAGAAACGTTGACATGCGCACAAGCCATGACGTCGCGGCTGCAACCTCAGAGGAAGTCAATCGGAATAATCCGGCAGTACAGACCGAATCCAGTCCAACTACCCCCCTCAATTCTAGGCCTTATTCCCGAGCTCTTCCTCGCACACTCCTCTCTATTTTTACGCGAAATCAAATAAAGAACAAGCTCTTAAGTGCCTGTATAAAAATTGTCTGAGTTTGTTCAGTAAGTAACAGGAAATCTGACAGTAATCTCATGGCAGAGGACATCGCATATTTGCCTTCACGAAGGCCTGGCGTAAATGTGACATCAGTGACAATGAACTGAGCGTCCCCAGGTATTCGGTTTATCCAGCTGACTCTGCCCGAAGGAGGATGGGGGTTCCGCGATATTCCTCCGTCGCTGTTTCCAAACATCGACTGTCATCGGCGGATTTCGCTCCTCTGATAAATATGACGCCCCCTGGCTCCCACTGGCATTGCGTGGTCTAGACTCACTCCTAGTCGAGGGTATTTATCGTCCTCCCTCACTCGACGTCTCCGACGCCCAAACTCCTTTCGTTAACCTAAACAATTCCCATGGCTACAACACTTTGCTGGTCTGCTTATTATGGGCGACCTTAATACACCCAAGATAAACTGGGTATTTGTTCCTCACCAGGAATATGAGAGCTGGTTTTCTACTTCCGTATCGACGCTGACATGACGGAGAGCATGGATGCAGCACGTCAATGCTCCGACGCGGCATTATCCCGGTCAGATCCCCTCCGCTTGTATTAGCATTTACTAATGGGAGCCACTTGGTAAACAGAGTGATCAACAAACCATCACCTGGGCAAAGTGACCACTCTCTACTCATCTTTGATCTTATCTGTTACTGGTTACAACAACTGGAGAAGTCCACAGTTCGAACTTTTACTCAGGATGATTTTAAAAGTCTGAGAAGCTACCTATGTTCACTTATTCTTGATTATGCCTCCGTGGATCAGAACTATTGCGCATTGCAAAGGGCAATTGAGAATGCGAACGACTCATCTGTACCGCACAAACTGCGCACTTTCTTTTACCGACCACCTTCTCTGCGGAAGATCCCTCGCCTCCCCTACGACCGTTCCCATTTATTCGCGGAGTAAAAGCTTACGGAAACATGGAATATCTAAGTGCGTTCTAAATTGTGTGAAATCAGTGTAGGCAGGAAACTCATGGACACACCATACTCATACAAGAAAACGTCCTCCCCAGTGCCCGTGGGACCGAAAACTTCTTATTTGAACATGTGCGACGGTTAAGAAAAAATAAACCCTCGGCTCTTTATCTGCTACTGCCCGACGAGAGGATCTCATCTGAATCTTAGTTGTGACCTAGTTATTTACAGAGTATTGCTCGGTAGTCTACTACGTCGCACCACCGGATTGGTGCCCCCATCCTTCCACTGCAGAATTTCCGGCAACTACTTGTTACTGCTGAGTTTTATGTGCAAGATGTTGAACACCTTTTACTCAAATTCAATTCATACAGCGCATTGAGTCCTGACAAGATCCATCCCGGGATTCTCCAGGAAGGGTCCGCTGGTCTGACAGAACCTCTAGGATCAGTATAAACAGAACCTTTAACGGGTATTCTCCCAGGTGCATAGAAAGAAGCGATGGTCGCGTCCATGATTAAAGCGGGCGACCGGCACTCTCCTGCTAGCTGCCGGCCAATCAGTCTTACTTGTATTCCGTGTAGGATAATAGAAGGCTTATTGAGGCGTGCCATCCTTAACCACTTTTTATCAAACCATCTTTTTTCCTCCACCCAACATGGTTTCCTTCCTAACCAGTCATACAAAAATAATATGCTTATTTTCATGGACAGTCTGACGGTGGCTAGGAACAGTGGCCTCATCTAATATGCTATATTCTTCGACTTCGACCGTGACCAACACGGCCCCCTGATAAACAGACTGCAGGCTTATGGTATCCAAGAAGGGTGTTCTTCACTGGATTGCTTCTTTCTTCGACATTGGAACGTTTAGAGCTAAAACCGGATCAGGCCTTTCACCTCCTTCTCACGTTTCTACGGGAGTTCCTCAAGGGTCATTGCTAGTTTCTCTGTTGTTTCTGATCTGCATCACTGACCTTCTGGATAGTATCTCCAGAAACGCCCTAATATACGTGGATGACCTGAAAATCTGTAATGCCACTGCTCCCAGTGCACTACAGATTGATCTCGACGCGATTAAGCGTTGGTCGGACGATTGGAGTCTCCCACTAAATGACGATAAGTGCGCACACATCTTACCCAGTGGAGACTCTGGCAACCCCTTCGTAATTCACACACCATTTGTCATAGTAGATATCATGAAAACCGATGGGCAGAAAGATCTGGGCATCTGGTTGTCGTCTAACATATCCTTCGCCTATCGCCATGAGGTGGTGGCAAAAAGTGGATTTGCCGCTTTTAAAATGATCGAGGGCGCCTTCCCCGCTTAGACAATGGAGCGTTTCAAACACTTTATGTGGTTTATACAGGACCGTTCCTCGAGTATGCTAATCAGATCGTGTAAAACAGCCTGACGCAACACATATTAGCTGTTGGGCGTGTCCAGCGCGCAGCCACCAAACTGGTCACGGACCTGAGGAACGTCGTCTACGGTTATCCACTTGAAATCCCTGGCTTCTATCTTCTTGAATTTCGATGACTCCGCGGTGATTTGACTTCCACACACTTCTTCAGGATAGGCCTCGTTGAAGAGTTCTTTGCCGTAACCAACTGTGACGGTCAACAAAGGCATAGCAGGAAGCTTTTCAAGATTTGTCCTAGGACATTCCTTAGGCAGCAATTATTTTCTTGCAGGGTTATTTAAAATTGGAACCATCTTCCTTGTGAAGCCATCGGCAGCGCTTTTAGAGATTGTTTTAAAGCGTTACATGATCGTCATTTGCCAAACAGTCCACTATACAAGTAAACTTACTCTGTTCTTGGTAATTACCGTGATCCCCACGAGTCATGTTACATCCTGTTTTCAATTATTGCCTTTCACATCAACAGAAGCACGCTTGACACTGAGCAAGGAAAACTGACTAGATCCGGAAACCTTGGGATTTTGCCTGGAGTCGATGTATCAATCGCTGAATCGCTGAAATGTACCCAAATGTCAGTCGACCAAGTAATGCACACTTAACCGACAAATCAGAACCGCTGCACTCGTCACACAATAAGACTGAGTTAAAACAATAATAATGTATATTTCTCAACGCATTTGTGGGGAGCACGTTCGGGTGTGCTCGATCATGACAGATAATTGCATGCGGTACAAAGCAATAAATGGATGTATGGCATGACAAACATGAAACCTGTTCACAAATGAAAACGTAATCAGAGGGCAAATAGTCCCAATTTACAACGTCCGATTTACGTACAAGGAGAGAAGACGGTTCGTCTGTTTGACAGGTTTAGTCCAAAAAATGAGATGTTACAGTAATTTTTTCTTATATGAAGTTATGCAAAGACGACGTTTCAAATATTTCAAGGTCACGCCGGGAAATACGCACAAATGTATATTCGAAGGATTTCGCCGTTATTTGACAAAACTTCGATGGGGAAAATGTTGGAACAATTCGATGTGGACAAGGGAGGACGGAAAATTCCAAAATCCGGCGAGGACTTTGGCAGACTCTAGCGCGGAACCCCGATTAATGCTCGAAAACGTTGAAAAGTTGGAAATCTCTCTAATCGCTCGGTCAATATGGAGTTTTGAGCCCTCATTCATGGTGAAAATTTTCCTCGCAGTGTGGATGCTCGTAGGACTGAAAAACAGAGCGCGACTGGAAATTTGTGCAGTTGAATGATACAGGAAATACTGGAAACTGCCCGTAACAAGAGCGAACAAATAGAGATTGTGGGCAATTTGTGTATAACATTTTCTATATTGGGATCAGCTTCTGTTCCCAAACTCCTAAACTCCCACCGAACCTGCTCACACTATATTGTGGATGTAAGCTTACTGCAAACCACTAACATCGAACTTAGTGTTGGTGTGGGTGGCGCAGTTTAATTCGCGGCTGCATAGTAAATCCGCGCTATCTTCATCGCTGTAGGTGCCTAAATGGATCCCTAGTAGCACTGTGGAACGCTCAGCCGTTACAAGGATGGCCCCCAAGTGTTCCGCCTGGTTTAGTGACGGGAACTGGAAGGATTGAGATTTTGCGTATTATCATAGTACCATTAATATGTAAAGCGTTAAAAGACGTTTTCAAACAAAGCTCCACTTATGTGTCGTGCACACAATGTTTGCACATACAACTTTCAATGGCCTGAAGCAAGTCAAACCAATAAATCCCGCATGCGGTAATAACGGTGCCAATCATAATACGCTCCCAGAAGGCTGTATTTTTCTGTTCTTTCCTAGGCTTCATGAGAGCTACGTACCTGGGTTAGGAAAGAGAAGTGCCGGTGGAAGAAATTGACGGATTATTGTAAGATACTTGTTTTGTTGGCTTCAACGTTTATACCTCACCTTGCATTGCCTCGGTTCTATCTACACAGTCGAAGAAATCCATCCTACCAATTTGTATGCCGAACTGGATGGTTTTGAATGCGATTCTCAACTCACCAGTCCTATGGATAATTATTGCACATGATCATCCTGCCCTTTTCGCGACGAAGTACCAACGATTACCCAAGTCTGTCACTCGCGGAATATTGCACAGTTAGCCATCACGCTATGGAATTTCTAGCCAGAAAAGTCAGAAGTCGCAGAGGACGCTGCCTTCCCTGAAAAACTACTCACTTCCGTTGTAGCAACGTAACCTTCCGCCATTGAATCCAGGCACTCAAAGGCTCTGTTGTTATTCACGCTTACCGTATCCGGAAAATTCCACGGTCGCGACAATGTTCGCCGCTAACAGTTTTAGGGTGCGAATATTCTCCTTTATATGCAGACCGATAGAGCACTTCTGCTGGCCACGATCTGCGGCCGGTGAGCACTAGACCCCACAATTAGCTGGGGAATTTTGCGTGGATACGTTACTGATGGAACATTCCAACGGTTCCGGGGATGCTTTACCCCCGGTATCCACCGGCTGTAATATTGTCGTTGGTTTCACGCACCTACCCAACATTTCAGTGAAAAGCTGGCGGCTTTTATCGGAAAACTGTTTCCAGGATCTCACCTGTAGCATCCAAAAAAACAGGAAATAAACCGTCTCCCGACAACTTTTCGGGGACACCAAAGATCCTAACACGCGCCGAACTTTCCTTGCACTAGCTCCCACATTCATACAAGAGGCCACCATGGAACGGGTCAGTGATGCTTTCGAAAAAGTCCACGAGCATCTGGTGAGAAAAATCGCACCGGTAAAGTATACGCCACAGTCTTTTCCACAACTATTTGACCGCCAGGAATGGTACGGACTTAAGGCAGCACAGCAGTGAACGTACCGGACTTCACGATGCTACTAACGGTATTCACACGGAACGCTGGTAGATGTGGTCAGAAACAGGGTAAGTGCGATAACCCTCCTTTACCTAATGTGATATGCCCGTTGCTTCCAGTGAACAAGTGTCACCTCCGTTCACATACCGTTTTTGAGTTGATGCGGTCAACAACTTCTACTTTACTCAACGACTGGGGCTGCTTGTTGTATAACGTGTAGACACAATGTGCCGAAGCAGGTTTCATCATATCACCACTCGGGCATTTAGTCAGCTGCTGCAAATGTCCACTCACAATATAAAGCATTTACCGGAGGACCGATATTATTTAATGATAGTCAATATCGGGAGATTATGACTAAGGGCGATTGCAATCCTCTCATTTTTCCTTACGTAGACACAGCTTAGTCAAACGAATGTCTGGATACACTCAACGTACGGTCATGAATTTCCGCAGTAAGCCAGTTCCCCTTAACTTCACGGATGTGTTGTTGAGCGTCGTGAGCCGGCCGTTCAGTCTCCGTTTGTCCGCAGGACGGCTTTCATTTTTCCGCCTGAAGGCCACACCCTCATACACCTTTGCAACAGATGAGAAACAAGAGTGCTAGGAAGGAGTTGGGAAATAATATTTAGAAAGAGAAGGGGACTGTGGATGGTGGTTAGGTTGGACCCGGTTTGTTCTGCCCAGTCACCTTGAAGACCTCTTTGCTAGGGTGCATGTTAATCATCACCGAATTAGCGTACCTAGGTGTACCTGCGGGGCGCTCAAGCAGCCAGTTTTTACGGTAACTTATGACGTCCGTGTTCATTTCTGAAACCCCTCATGGGATGATGACTGCAAGTTTCCATTTCAACTGTAGTATGATTTTCTTGTCTATTGGAACTGGAAGTGCAAGACAGCCCATACACATTGTTTCAGCGGACCACAGTTAGAATCGCCCAGTTGAGGGTAAGGAACAGAGAATTTCTGACTGGCTAGAGGTGACTTCGAAAAGCTCCACTGCTCTTGAATTCTTCGCGAACAGTCGCATTGCAAACACTGCGACTGGCAACGTACCAAGCGGTTTCTGTCAGGCCTATTTGTCCCGCCACCTGTTTTCAGGCATAGAGGGTGGGTGGACGTCAACACACATAGCACCCGCAACACCCAGTTTAAGCAAACGCTCCAGGGTAGTCACCGCAGGAGTTAAAAAGGTATAGCAGTAATCAACCGTATCTTGCGTTCTTCCTTCATCTGCATTTTGTTTTTGCCCGCTGATCACTCTCTACCATGGAAAGTAAATGTTTTCTGGGTTAGTATTGAGGGATATAAGCAGCAACGTTTTAGCAAGTATCCTCATTGAACGCAGTTTAGCAGGCTGAATTCCGGAGGACCGGATAACACTGTGGTGGGCCTGGTGAGCAGCCTGCCAACGCGTACCCGGTTTGTGACATTAATGAAGAAAGGGAATATCAAGGACGATCCAGCTAGTTCAGTTGAAGATAAAGCCCGCAGTCAACGTCATAAGACGTTTTTTTTATATCTGAGGGCTTTTTTCACAGTTCTTTTGTTCCCTTAATTTGATAAAGTTAAGGTCTGCTTGATGATTGAAACACCAAGGTGAGAAACGGCCACATATTCGCCTGATAGCTCCAATTCCAACTTTTTTGGACAGCCCGCCGGTACTCACACCTGGTACTGCGTACTAAAGGGACAAAAGGTGATGCGAAGGAGGGTTCTGCGTTTAAAAACACTGTCTCATTCTAAGCACTGATTGTAGTGTCCACGTTGTTACCAGATGACATCGCATTGCTCTAGCTGTCATCAGGTTCACTGATGATCCTGAGAAATGGAGCACTGGAATTCTAAACTCGTTACTGCTGCTGATTACAGGGACGAATGCACTTGAACTGATGCCGCATCCGACACGCAAGCCATACATGCCGCTTTCTAGGGATATTCGGTGACCGAAGAAAATACGATCGCCTGTTATCTCGTTGAACATTTGCTGAAAGTCGGCCATGTGTACATGTGAAACAACCGCGCCAAATAGAAACTAACATGTCACTAAACAGTTTGAAATGTGGAAACGATACACCGAGAACTACAGGATAACTGCAAGAATCGTCAGACTTTTATCATATAGGTACACTCCACAAGAAGCCATAAAAGTGAAAAGGTGGGCAATTATCCAAGTGGCCGGTATGGCGTTTCAAGGCCAAAACGAGTTGGAAACGGTGTAACATGCGTGCAAAACCTGCAAGCGCGCGCAGATTAAATTTGAATTGCGTAACAGGGCGTGCTGCTGTGTTGTTGAGGCCGTTTAAGTTTCCATTTTCGTAAGTCGTGTGCATGGCTTACTGGGCCTATGGCTCACGTATGTTCTAGTTGTTTTTTCTACAGGACTGTTGTTGGAACCCACACTTCAGAAGAACGCCGTCCCCGGTGTCCCCACATTGCCCCAGAGTTGGTCTGTAAGTGTAACGGACAGTCAGAGTGTAAACGGCTGGCTTGTATGCTGCAAAGACCATTTGGGCGCAAAAAGAAATTGCTCAACTTTTTTCAGTGAAATATTGAAGTACATATTTTAGGACAAGTATATACCTTTTTGAGCACAGTAGATGTGTTGCAATGAGAAAGATCGGCTATGCCTAAATAGTTAATATTAACACTTGTTAAGCAAAATGTCCGGCCTTTTCCGGTAAAGCCACCATGTTGGCCTTCGTAGTTGATTTCGTGTTCTGAAAATGCTTCCATCGGAATTTCAATGGTAGAATACATACTTTCAATTGACAGAAACGTTCGGTTTTGCGTGGTTTGGAAGAGATAAATGAATTTGTAATTTCCGACCACACTGCGTTTACATTGCATTTTACCCTAAATATTAGAGTAAATTCCAACGGAGACTATGTCACCACGTTTGTGAGTTGGTTAACTATCTGAATTATATGTTCAGTCCGTTTCCCTGTCAGTATTTCAGGTAGAAAATGATCAACGAACTTTCATTCCTCAAGGCGATTGCACCTGACTTTATCACGCGGTTTTTTCTATCTGCGGTTCATATGAGACAGTGTAAATGGGGATCGATGTATTTTTACTGGCCTAAGTACCCAGGCCATTGCGAAGCTAACACCAACGCCGGTACTTGCTTCGTGAACTGTGATTTGTCTATTTCAGCGATGGAATGATTCCCGTTCGTTCACTGCAGTCGACATGAGTGTTCCGTCTTCCAACTTAAGACGACGTATTTGGAATACATCAATTTCTTTCATGACGTTGGTCCTCAACTGACTTCGTGCGCTACGCCTGTGTGACCTGCATCTAGCTTGTGTTGATCGGCTAGGACACAGCGTCCTTGTTTGCAGATCTGGCGACCTAGATCAAGTTATGCAGAATATGGGAAATATAAACGAAATTGCCTTCGCATAGAATCCCTGGCATAACATTCATACGTTAAGTCTACTGCAGTCAACATGAAAGTTCCGTCATCGCACGCCTCTTTAGCATGGGGGCTGGTAGTTGATGGTCCAAACATGAAGTATAAACAGGTTGAACAGCATATCTTTGAGCAGCAGTACGGTCGTCCGGCGCCGAACTATCAGTAAAATCAGGCCACACTGATGACCTGTGGTCTAATAAGTATGGAGCTCCTGGGATGGCATTCCGGAATCCTAAATTGGGAATATGGGTGGGTGAAAAATTAGAAAACATACTGATAGCCATCAGGGAAGTCTGCAGCCGGAAAAAACATAGACCTACAATCATCGGACTGATCAGTATTCATGATAACAAGATTGAATCGTTGTAACTGAAATGGCACATGTGAGAGTCAATTTTACCTTCGGAGAAATAACAGTTATCAGAGTGGGTCATTAAGCGGCAGGTAAACGAGAACTGGGCTGCGTACAGGTGACAAATTACATCCAAACGTAACCAAGATGCAATAGACTAGGCAGTACGCAAGCTGTTCGTGATAGAGCGTGACATGTCACCACCATTTACACTGTCTCATATGAACCGTAGATAGAAACAACCGCGTAATAAAGTCAGGTGCAATCTATTGAATCGTTCGCTAACGATTCAAGGTTCAC
>LUCH01018604.1:0-12968 GCA_013368495.1 Paragonimus heterotremus | reverse complement strand
ACTGGGTAATAATCTGTTGGACCAGTTCCAACACTACACTTCACTCAAGAGAGACAGGCAGATTTTACGAGGGATGGTATGCAAAAGATCTTCTCTGCAATGTACCAATCTATAATCTGTCCACGACTGTTTGTGCTACCAGATCTCCGAATATCTTACACCAACCTGTTTATCACTATTTGCTCGCTGTTCGCGAGTATCATACGATAAAGCAAACCTTGTTATCTTCGGGGTCGTGGGCCTTGCATGTTCTTTCTTCGATGATATTCTCATTATGAGTTTATTCAGCCACCCTTTAAAAATGAAAGTCTGCAATAAAATCCAGAGAAGGATTGCCTGATAGAACCGGCCCTGTCAGTTTCCACCATAAAATGGCCTTAACAACGGTTCCTTTGTGATGAACACTACCGCCGGGCAGTACTGATCATGCGTTGAATAAACCGGAACGAAGACGACAGATTGGGAATAACGCAACGTGTAACCCAAGAGTATGTTGTCAACGCGCAAAGTCGACGTGCTAGCGAGTGAATAACAAGATAAACCGACAACACAGCGGAGAGATAAGTGAGCGCGCGGCGTGGGACTTGTGTTCGAGTGTGTGGGGGTACTTGACAGTGTCCAAATCACTCGAACAAACGTTTAGACACAAATAAAATGGTAGTCGTAAGCCCAATATATCCAGAAGTAAACAAAATGGGTCGCCGCGCATGCTGTCATCCTAATCTTATCATATCTGACGTTCTGCTTTCTAAGTTCAGGACGCCAACCAAGAGCAAAGTTAGTAAGCCTGACCGTGAAATTATGACGAAAAAATACAAGTGAGCAACATATCCTACTCTGATGAAAACCAACTGGAACTGACGGCCAGTGGGATTAAGTTGAATACAATCTACGAGGTACCATCAAATGTCAGTGCACTTTTTTGCTACCCACACTATCGGCTAGGACGTAGCACTGTCCTTCACTCGAATGTTTGTAAAATTTAAGTGCGGGCTGTGGAGCTTCCTTTGATGTGCAGAACCCGAACGAGCATACCGCGAGTACAAAATGCTTATCAGTAGCTGTTCTGCTTCCGTGAGCGGCGAAAAAGTGATCCTTCAAATCCGGATTTTTAATAGATGCAAGGAAGTCCATTTATGGTTTTCAGTCTGTCTCCTCACACAACCGATCAGAACTGCACATCATTCACATGGCCGATAGCACTACACAACCTCTTCTGAAGCCGTCAAGGTGCACTGATGTTATGCAAAATTATGCGCAGAAGAACGCCTGACAGGTCTTGGCGCGTTAATGGACGAAAAATCGATAACCGTGGCAACCGCACCTGTTGCCGAGGAATCAGTTAGGCGTATGGGTACAATAAATAGCTCTGTCCTTTGAAGCTGCGCTGACACAAACTGTTTGGCCCTGTTGCACTTTCTCACCACTCTCAAACAGATGTGAAGGTATCTCATCCGCGGAAAATCATCGGCATAACGGTGGTCATCAAGGGAGAACGGCAACTGAGTACAGTTAATTGCCCTCAGTCATTTCCTTTCTTCATCCTCGAGGGCTTCGACGTGAGAAAACTTAACTCTGGTTCCACAGACAGTAGGGATTCTGGGAAAGTAAGTCATGCTTCACCAGCCTGATTGCTGTCGTTGCTAGCCGAAGTGAGATATCTGGTGGCAGGTTGGGAGAAGTTCTTCAATTTTTGGAATTTGTCAAAGCGTTCGGCAGAGTGATTCATGCCCCAATGCTTGCCATGTTACACAAACTTTCACTGATGCTTTGAGCCGCTTGGCAGGACCATCTTTTGTGCAACCAATTCAAGGTAATGACGGACGAAAATTTCGGAAATCTGCAACAGGAACAAGCCGAAGTCTCACAGGGTTGAATTCTGGGTCTCTTTCTGTTTATACCCCATGTTGGTGGTTACCTCTGAATTGTTCACTGCTCTTTGTTGCTATAGGAAGACGACTTTGAAACTTAAACAGTAATATTCCTTCATAAAAATCCGTTCAGTTCGGAGGGCCGACCTAAACTCGTTTTTCGGATGAGGACTTAGGGACCAACGTACGACCAACGAAGCCATGTGTGAAGCTTCATGTTTGCGCCGCAAGCCCCGAGAAACTGTGACATACACACTATAAACGAGCTAGGGCTAACAAAACCGTGAATCCTTTGCATAAAGCAAATGTCCTACTTCATTTTTTCACTCTCATTCCTCCGAAACCTTAACACTTCCAGTGTTCGTCCTCCCCTTGAGGTGGCTATGCTGGTCTGCGCCTTATACAACCTTACCTTTGGTCAACGACTGGAAGAGATTAACCGTTCGGCAAAAGAAAGGGGCGCTGGCCAACGCAATCCATCTTACTTGGGAGATTTGATATCCAGTATGCATTTCCGTTCTCAAGTTGTCGAAACAGTTATTTGAGGCGTCTAATATTTCGTGTCCCAGTGGATGCATCCTTCAGGCGGGCAAACACGTGGAATGACTGCCTCGTTGCTGTCAGTTCTTCGTGGTGAGAGTCCGTTGTTGATTAAACCTTCCTACGTGGACTACTACCAAAATTCAATTCTCCAAGAGGAAACAAAACTCAAACGCGCCCGAGAGGCAGGTTGAACAGATGCCATCGAAACTAAATAATTTTCAGCTTTTCTTTGATCTCCAAAACTAGCATTTAGTTTACAAAGGCCTCGCGAAACATGGGGACTATGAACATACAGGAATTAAGCCGGTGGCAGCTTTCTAGCATCAATGTTGAAGCCGCTGGTATCCTGGTGAGACTCTGCACCCTAATTTTACTTGGTAGCCTTCAAATCCTCAGATAACTCTTGCCATTAAAATTGACGGCAATAATGCAACTGGTACCGTCTGAACAGCGATGGTGTTGATCGAACTCAAGTGTTTTCATTACAGCCTCGCATTCTTCAACCCGACGGCATGAATGTAACCTTGACCTCACCAATGCATCTCACCCGGTGGATCATGCCGTTACATCACCCAAATGTTTCAGAACGGAGTGTCGGCAACTTTTCCATTGGCTATCATCGTATCTTCCTGGTCTCTGTACAGAGCGCGCATGCGGTGGATTCTTGTGGTGATTTTTACTAAACCTATTTCTAAGCATTGCTGTTTTTTTGTTACATTGTTGACAACCGACTGTATAATTGCGCTCTAGAAACTAATTACCTGCTTTGCTTAGTTTGGATGCTATTAGTATTGCGTCAAAGCTAGCTCTGGGGTTGAGCCAAGTTAACTACTTCATCTATGTATTTCTGGAATTGTCATAATTGGCGTCGCGGACTTCTGTAAATTCTTACGATGGATTCCTGTCTATTTGAAATTCTGGATATTCATAACTTTTCGAGAGATATCAAAGACAATTTAGAGCCCTTTGCAATGTGGGCGTCACAGTCAAGGAGCTGAAAGTGGAAACAAAGACCGCCCACTTCCTCACCGTAATTGGCAAAGACGCGTGCAACTTATTAGTGCACGGCGCACTAAGTCGTTTCCCTCAGGTACGAACTAACCAGAAACGAAATAAAAAAAGGCCGTAGAGAGAAGAGACCGAATATTTATTGCACGAAATATACAGATGGTCTGTTATTGCGCTAGAAATGGCACCGACACGTAAGTTAGCTAGAGAGGCTAGAGACCGGCCGTCGACGAGCGATTGAACCGGATGTGTTGTGACACATGTGTGTGTTCGTGTTCGCGCCGTAGTCACATGGCATGCAGACAAACAATCGGACAACATGCATCATGCGAACTTTCTTAATAGCCTAGGTACAATATGTAACTATGAGTTTCGGAACTATTTTACACATCATACCGCAGGCAGGCCAGTGAAGTCTCCAGGTCACTACAGCTTGGTGAAAAGCTTGTCATTTCCTGATTCACCAATTACTCTTCCCTAGGATCCCTGAGGAAACTGCTGCTTTCTTACGTCCAACCTGTAAACTCTGAAACAGCTGAACGAGGTAAATTACATACGCCAGTGAGAAAAGAAAAACAGGATATTAGGCAGTTTAGTTTCGAAATTCGGATTTAAGCTGCTCGGTGTAATTTCGAAGACCACTTACAGACCCAACTTAGTGTTTGGTTGATTGCTGAAATAAATTTGCGTGATCTACAACAGAATATTCTACTGCTTCCTAATTCCACTTTCCAGTCAGCTAGAGCACTATGCGAGCAGTATCAGGACTCGATGGTTTCACACAAGGGTGTGAGACGACCAGAAGGTCAGCATAGGTGTTTTTCTGAAAGAGTAAATACTGGAAATGCAATTGATAATAATCGCCCTGCATCTGATTCAAATGGTACCTGACGGCGGGACAACTGTAAGTCATGTGGTAGGAAGCACTCGCGATTGACTTGTCGATTTCGTAACGTCAGGTGCCACGAGTGTGGTAAAACCGAACACATTCAGTCCGTTTGTCACAGTTCAAAGTTTTCTTCTACACATTCCGGTTGTGACCATGATAACTAGACTTCTGACTTCAATCTGTTGTACTTACTGTGATTTCTACCAATTCTCTCAATTCTACGAAACTCATAACACAATCGTTTATTGTTAACGAAGGTCCCAAACATTCCTGCATTGGTGGCAACGGAAGTACTGGATCTTTTATTTCTGTCGCTCGCATGAAGCGGCTTGAACATTCTGGTATCTTGAAGCCTGCTAATAGGTCTATTAAGGGTATTACTGGACATGCTTTACCTGTTCTTGGCGAATGTGGACTTTCACTCATAGATGTGCAGTCTCCAACTTATTCACGTTCATTTTTGTTATTAGCTTTGGTCCATCTATTATTGGTCTTAAGTTTGTAAAGATTTTGAAGCTCTCGCTTATATTTTCTGTTAATTCTTCTGAGACTTAAAGTTCCGTCCCTAAGTCTGTCTCAGATTTGAAGTCAATCACCGAAGGAGTGTCCGCAATCGACCCGACGCAGACAAGAACTCCTGAACTTGTGAGGAAGAAACAGCATCAAAACCACTACCCGGACTTCCACTTGAACTACGGTAGATGTATTAAGTGTTGTTAAATTTATCCCTCATTGATGTTGTTTTGTTATTTTATTGACAGCAAACTATGCGATTGCGCTCAACAGATAAATTACCTGCTTTACTTAGTTCGGACTTTATCACTATTGCGTCGAAGCTAGCTCTGGGGTTGAGCCAAGTTAACTACTCTATTTGTGTATTTCGGAAGTCAACACAATTCTTAACCTTCGGGTCCCGCTTCAGCACGTTGCCCCAGGTTTCACTTTTCAGTTCGCTTTCTTTTTGTGGGTTGCTGGTGATCTTCATTTCTCTATTGCCACCACGTTAATATTGCCCGCTGATGACATTAAAACAACGGTAATCGTGACACTTGTGTCTTGCAGAATGAAATTAATGTTTTGTTTAACTGAGTTCAAGCAAACCGACCTGGCTTCTTCCACACTCGCGGCTCGACGAACGCTACACATTACCACAACGGATTTCCGTTTCAAGTAATCTTGTTGAGAGGGCCATAGGGGCCATGTTAGGGCGGAAGCGGAATAGGCTAGACATAACATGGAGTTTCCCAGTCGTCTCTTCTGTCACCCTGATCCCCGTTTCTTCCAAATTTTCAAAACAGTTTTGCCTGCCAGTACCTTGAAGCAAGCAATCCTTTGCAAATGTCCAACGTAGAGCTACTAAGACATTCCGGAGCCTGAGCGCTAGGTTTCGTGAAGAAAAGCTGGCTTCAGTGAAAGTGCACTCATCAAGATATCGCCGGGCTGTAGGTGGATCGGTGGTCGCCTTATCCGAAACTTTCTGATTACCCGAGACAACTGGCGTTCAATAATGGAAGCAACACTACAACAAGGGATCGGTCGTCGCTCACTCTTGAACGAAACTGCTCGAATCAGAAATTGGCCGATTTGTTTCACCGACGAGCTTTTGAGGGTGTCCAGTACTGCGGCTGCAAGAAGGGACGTTTTCCACTTCAAAGGATAATGAAGAGGCCTAACAAATGAAAGTTGAGAAGTTCATGTTACCAGTAACATGAGGACAAAACAAGGTCTCAGCTGCCTCCGATATACACGAGTGTATCAACCCACTGGAAAGAAGAGGAAAATGGGTGAAGCGCAAGGTTAACACGAGTTTGCTACCAAATACTTACGCATTGGATATTAAGACTGACGTTGCAAAGGAAATGAATGTGAATTAAAATTAGGTAACACTAGCCGAAAACAAAGAATGGTGCATGACTAACCTGTTTATCTGAGAAAGTTATCATTACTAAAGGTGGCATTGCAAACGAATCCGCCACAAGAAAAAGTAACGGTTAACACTTCTCAGGCTTTTTCTGGAACTCTACTACACTGCTAGAAAGATTACACTCTGTGTGTGCATGCTCCACCCGGTGGTTACACAACCTATGAAGGAGTTCGACTTAACTGATTCATGATAAGGCACGCCGACTCCGACCCGAACTCGGCCGAGCTTTGGTAAGAGTTGTCAAAAGTCGGATCCGAGTAACGGTGCAGCAAAATCCGGAGTAGGCCCAACTTCGGCCAGAGTGGCTTGGGAGTGGGTCAGAACTGATTTTTAGTTGGCCACAGTACCATCCCAGTCGGCCTGTCAAAATATACGCCGGCAGCACTTTTACATTCCTGAGCATCTGCTTCAACTACTACGGAAATTCGAATCTCACACAATATCTGACTGATTGCTGATACTTTGCGGTATGTACCACCAAATCCTCTGGCAATCGATTTTTCTTTGCGGGCGATCTTGTTGGTCACGAAGTGCTGAGCTATTTTAACGTGATCATTATTGTTCTGAAATGTTCCTTTGGAAGGTTTTCGACTGATCCTATGCGGACCGACACAGAATAACGAGCGGTGCCTAGAATAAACTTTAGTAATGAACCTAAGACCAGCAAACTACCTTAAAATAACAATCCACATGAAGAATGAACCCGTCGAAAGTAATAGCAAAATGTTAAATGTCAAGATAAAAACAAAACATAATTCGTATACTTCAGGTGATTATGCGGCAGTACATCAAAGCTTATGGAGTACCAGCCAGCAGCAATCATTTCCACATCATTTGAATGTATCTTCCACCTCCGCCGTTCTGATTGCAATCCAATATCATGTGAACCTGTACATGGCAGGAGGGTTGAATACAGAAGAACTCCAAAAACCAACAGCACGGAGAACGAACAGTGCAGGCAGTACGAAACGGAAAGACGATGATGCAATCACACTCAAAAAGAACAACAAACTAATGAAAATAAACAACGTCCCCGCGTTAACGGTTGTCACTGTGTACCCATAACAAGAATCATGAATGTTTATGATGTGACTCATGTAATAACTTCACAGGCTGGCAACTTTTAACGCAAAATGTTTACCTGGATCGGACAGTCATCAAAATTCTGTTCCGAATTTAGGTACCACACAGTCTATGGTGCGTCTTTCATAATTGGTTGGTTTCTGTCATGGTTCTCATGTCCGTCCTAATCGTGCCGCTGTTAGTTCTCGGACGTACCTAACGGACGCGATTGTCAGCACCATTCACTTCGATGTTTGCGAAGGCCATGGATCATGCGCCTACGAATCAGGAACCTCCAATCGGTAGAATGAGGTTACCAACCTTCACGGTACGCCCAACTATTATCCAATTACGGTACGCCAGAATGGAGGGTAGTTATTCTCTAGTTCGGCATCTCCAAAACACACTGGCCAGGTGTTGAGCCTGTCCAAATCCTTTCGCGTACTCTTCTAACGGTGTTAATTGCGTGAGCGGCAAGCCCTGGTCTGGTTTCAGAGACGACAGTCCATTTGGTCTTGAAACCGAGGGGCCGTCCGGACCATCGTAGGCCAGAATCAAAGGTCTGTCATTCAGGACTCTCTCGACTCAAGTCGAGTGAGTGTAGAGAGCCTCGTCTAGCATTGCTTGTTGTCTTACGAAAACCTGCATGACTCGTCAAACTGCACGAATCGTACGTTTCAGTTTTCCACCTCAGTGTTTAGCAGCAAGATAATTAAAAGTCCAAGTTAAACCACGAACCACCAGGACCCGATGGGTCCTGTCTTGATAGCGGTCGAATAATTTTCTCCTCAGCCCTGATTACAAGCCCACGAATTTCAACCCCTTATCGGTGTACATGACTTAAGACACACCTCAACCGACAACAAACCTCATTAAAACCATTAAAACGCATCCGTGGACATCCGCCTTGCTACTCCCGAACGTATACCTCCTCACCTCAAACAAGTGGAAAGACAGCCGCATCTTAACCAAATGCTCCTTCTACTCCAAACTCCCAGGAGTCTAAAATACTCCGCGCCACAGGCTGTAAACGTCAAGCCATCGGGTGTTTTGCGATTAAGGGGAAGCGGGGCCATCGCCTGTTGGCACGGCTTTGTTGACAGCATCTTGCGCTTTACACAATACAGCAGCACGCGGAGCACGCTAGCCAATCCCTCGACATTCTAAACCCTCCTTCGGATGGACGACAAAATGTGGCTAGCTCTCACGTGACCTTCAATCTCATGATAGTGTCTGATAGTCGTAACCGTAACAGTCCTACGGGGCAACGACATCATCGTTCGAGTACCACAAGATAGCTCGACTGAACCCCTTCTACCGAAACACAGGAGGCCGTTTATCGTGACAAACCTTAGTCGGGCCAGCGCACCCCATCGGCCTTTTGAATGTTCGGTACGGTTCTCACCCGCGGCACACTGCTGCTCCAGTCGAACGATAAATTCGCAAATTAAATCCAGTTCTACCATACGTTAATTACCCAGCATAGTGGACCGCTGTTGATCAGCCTCCACACAAATGAAACACTTCCTGAAACACAATAACAGTGATATCGCACGGCGCAGGGTGTACCAATTTGAATAACGTGAAACAAGCCTCACGTACTGTTGCGCGCTGCTGCCGCGGGCTACTGCTAGCACCCTCCTTGATTCCAGATCCTTAGTTTGAAGCTGATTTCGCAGCTGGTCAGTTAGCCACGGACTCTGAGGTCCCACAGAAAAGTATGATCATCCAAGCAGGTGCGCATTTTTTGAGAACAAGCATCGCTGGTTCTTCGCGAGGCCGTGTCCGTCAGACCCAACTCGGACGGAACGTGTCACTGAACGTGATCGCGAATTGATTGAACGCTGTTGGCCACGATTGTCTTGAAGCGACGAGAGGCGTTTTTCAACTGCTCTGACAAGATGACAAAACCTTTCCAAAGTTCGATTTTGTCGGTGGTCAACTGGAGTCCATTCAATATGAACCTCATGAATGTGGCGCCCAATTCCGCCGCTATAATTCTAACCTCGAGATAGGTAGGGATTCAAGAATGTTCCCTTGGATTTTCCTACCAAGCAGTAGCAGAAGGGGCTGCCACCTCATGATTTATCTCTTCAACGGCCGACAGCTCCATAGCTCGTCTTGGAGGTATCGGAAAACATACCAAACTCCAAGTGCAATGTTGCCTTCACATAAGTTGTAATACAACGTGATGCAGCAGCTTGGTCTGTGGTCGCTACGCCTCTGGACCACTCTTCTTATTTTCCATGACACACTTCTGCCAAGGGACCTTTCCAACCGATAGCCGCGCCACACGAGCACCAAAATAATTCCTGCAACGATCGCCGACTTGTTGTATACTCTTGTAGTACGGACCATGAAGTCGTCGATGAAGAAATTCCCGTCCACAATCCGACTGACCAACGTGTTAAATCGGTTTTAGTCATCGACTCCTGCCTTCCTGAATAAATATGACGCGCGAAATGTGGACGAAGTAGCCCAAAAGAGATAGCCTAAAGCTTCATACGTGTCTAATGGGCTGGGCATCGCTTCATCAAAGAAAGCTCGTTGCCCGCCTGCTTCTTTCAAGGACCTTCACTTGTAAAAACATCTCCCCTGTGTCTAATGACACGCCTGTCAAAACCTTGAGAGATCGTAACAAAAGATCCGCAGGTTGTTTGTCAGAACTGACCTCTGCAGCTAGTTCTTTCTCAAACAGATTCCTTCATATTTCGCCGCACGTTCGAATACAATACCAACCTTTCCTGATTTACGCTGGTCCAATACCGGATTTAGCGGTGGGCGCCATCGGTATAGGGTCCCATCCTGGCTTGCTTCAATCCTCCATATATTACCTTTGGTCAGATGTGCCCTAACAATTTTCTTATATTTATGAGACAATCCGCTGTCGTGAGAAAACCTCTTACTTAGTAAATTTTGAAGTTTTCAGGCCATTAATCGGTTACCAGGACAGTTTACACTGTCAGACCGCCACAGTGAGCCAATCTCCTGCCGCCCTTGGGCGTTGCGGTGGACTCCACAGTGCGCGCAGTTTGTTGGTCACCGCGAAAGTTAGATACCCTCCCAGACGGTGTTACAGGAACCGCTGCAACATCAACAACAAACAGGATTAATTATTCGCTGTGGCTGGTGGTTACGACGTGATTGCCATCGCAAAACCTTGGCTCGGAGTGTACACACAGTACAATGGGCTGTATCCGTAGGGATATAGGGGTTACAGACAAATTCTTGATGGGAGGTAAGGAGGTGGAGTGCTACTTTTAATTGTCGGAAGGTATGTGCGGCTGCTTGGCTTCTCCCTCAGTACGCCGACCATTCAGCTAATAGAAAGTTTGGTGGTTTCGAACACACAGATCATCTCAGTCGTATGTGCCTGTTATAGTCCAATATCGCAATCCATCTAGGATGCGAAGCTGACACCCCTTTGGAGTGGCATCGCTGCTGAACTACATATCCTGCTAAGTCTTGGAGAACACAACGCCGCTGGCATCGAATGGAAGGAGTCAGTCTCTGAAGAATGTTTGAAGCAAACCTGTTGCCATTACTCTATAACAGTATGCTGATGCAACTGGCGTTTTAAAATACGGCATGTCACCTCACTGCTTGACCTACTGGTAAGCTGATACAAAAAATCGAGTTACTTCACTTGGTATGGGCGTTCATTTCGGGAAAAGTAACCATGTGGCCATCACTTTGGAGTCCTGTGTCAGGTAGTAGTCGAAACCTTCCGAATCAACACACAACTTCGGAAAGTTAAACATGAAAGGCTGATCCTGAATACAAAATCTATGCATTGGAGTCATCCCTCAGGCACGGTAGATGAGACTTGGTTTTGACTAAGCAAAATTGGCACCTTCTGAGAGAAAAACATGCTCCGGTGAGCGGACGCCGCCCACAGGACAAACCCCGTTGGTGGACAGCTGAAATGAATAAGGCAAGTAGGAGAAAAAAGAGAGCCCATCTAAATTAAAAAAACGCTGGCCATTAAAGTTTTTACTCTTCCCATGTGAAAGGGAGCGCACGATCGAATTGCAAAATAACGCCTGAACCGCCTACGAATTAGCGCCTGCTCGAGATGCTAAAGTTAATCCAAAGAGATACTGCGCATACACCCACGCCAAGCCTGCGAAGGGCAGGAAAAAAGGTGGTCTCATGCTCTTTGATGACAACCAACTTACCGATGGTCATGATGAAGCGATCGTCAGCAAATCTCCACCCTAGGCTTATCTTTTGTGTTGATCGAAGAAATGACTCATCAACACACCACAACTCGTGTGAGGGAGAAAATGCCGCGGCAACTGAACAACCATAAACCCCAGGGCCAGATGGTATTCACGCGGCCATCATCCGTCCGCTAGCCAGCGTATTATCCTTTTCAGTTACCAACCTACTTAACCAATCTATCAGAAGAGGTAGAGTGGTTCAGGGTTGACGTGAACCAAATGTCAACTCTGTACACGGGTGGAATCAAAAAGACAGCTGACGACCAACCACTAGTGAGTCTCACTTGCATTCCACTGAAAGCGTGCAAAACCGTTATTAGAAACAGAACTGCCAAGCATCTAACCCAGAACAAGCTGTTGGATGCGAACCAACATGGATTCGTGAAGAAAAGGTCTTGTTTCTCCAACCTGTTATGTGTTCTGGATGAAATAACACGACGTTTAGATAAAGGCCAACCTGTGGAAGCATGCTGTCCGGACTCCAACGAGGCGCTTCATTCGGTAAATCACCGCTTGCCACCGTTGGAAATAGAGCATTACCGGATGGCATCGGCTATCATTCGGTGGATAGTGGATTTGTTCTGTAACAAGGTGACGGAAGTCACTGTCGAAGAATCTAGCACAAAAGTGTACCTTTAATTCAGCGGGGTGCCACAGAAGGCATTGCTGGGATCTCTACTCTGTCCAGTTCACGAAAACGACCTGATCATATCCCTGTCATCTCCGCATTATATGTTTGCTGACGATTTGAAAATTGTCGGAAATCCCATTCTCAACCTTACGCAATCTGACTAAGTAAATATATCCGATCGGTCAGCAAAGTAGGATTTCCCCTCCAACACGGGAAAGCGTCTGCATCTGATAAAAGATAGTAACAGATCTACTCGAAGACAGCTTCCCGGTTCATTTGTTTCGAGCACGCTAAAGCAAGTCATTAAAGCTGGAAATATTGAGGTTCTAATCTACATTTACCTTGGATCCACGACGAGGTGCGCTTCGGGGGCGAAGTAAACAAGAGGCTCACTTTTCCAGGTCACGGGAACCACGTCATCCAGAAAACGTGGAGTAAAGATTCCTTTGCACAAAACGTTTGTTAGGCCCCATTTAAAGCATTGTGTCCAGCCCTGGAGTCCAAACCTACAGAAAGATAACCAATACCTTGAAAGTTTTCAAAGGTTAGCTACTAAGTTAATACGGGGTACGAAGCCCTTAGATTCTGCTAATGGGCTAAAAACCCTTAACCCATTTTCCCTCAAACAAAGCAGGCTTCGTGGAGACTTGATAGAAGCTTTCAAGATCCTAGTGGGTCCTATTGATGTACCAGCTTGCATTTTTCTCAGCCGAAGGGATGCCGCAACTGAAAGGCCACCGTACAGTGATCCGTAAGCCCAGACTAAACAAGAGGGTCCGCGTTCCATTCTTCCCCCACAGAGTGGTGAACGCGTGGA
>LUCH01018603.1:0-12863 GCA_013368495.1 Paragonimus heterotremus | reverse complement strand
TGATGATGATGATGATGATGATGATGATGATGATGATGATGATGATGATGATGATGATGATGATGATGATGATGATGATGATGATGATGAGTATGATGCCAAGACTAAGTATCATTACATCATGTTGTCAAACAAGGCATAACTGACCGTCGAGCGCTTTGATTTTAAAGCAATCTTGGGTCAATCTGTCTCTTGACAAGGGCGAATAACGTTCAACTGGTGAATCTATCGAATTTCACTTACATCTTAGGGCTTCAAAACCAAAAATCCGTAGGACAAACGACCGTAGTCTAGTGCTTTAACGTGCATAATTTTGAATGTGTACCTTGTGAAAACGGAGACGGAAGTTGTGACTCAGAATAGATAAAAGCGACGGTTGATCAGAACGACGACGATCCTCATTTGCTACCTTAACATGCCGTTAAGAAAATTAACACATCACGCGACAACTAACTGGGCCTGTAGAAAGCACTGCAAAAACAATCTGGCTGATAGGTCACTTGCCAGTCGATTTTTAAGTAATTATAATGTTAGCTTAATAAAAAGCTCGTTGACAACTCTCTCAGAATGACATACGACCAAAACCTAAGTGCGCAGCCTAAACATGATGTACTGATTCCTTTTCTCATTCTTTCGGTTCTGTAACAGGCGATCAAAACTCTGCACTTCATACTGCAACGACTACACAACGTCAGAAACACTTAAAACATACGGGAATAGAAGCATTAGGCGGAAAATATGTTTTTAATAGAAGGTGAATAAAATTTACAAACAATATCCAAAATGTTCCCCATTCTCTTGTTTACACGCCAACGCGAGCCTTAAATATGAAACCTCTATGATGTTAGTGGAGTAAATCTACACTGCTCTCTTCTATCTCCCGGTTTAACGCTTAAATTGTCTTCGGACTAGTTTGATATACTTGGCACTCCGGAAAAAATAAAGTAGCCTTAGATACGGTGATTACGGATGCCGCTCTTTCTGCTCTTCATTTCTAAACTAGCGACGGTTCTCCAACAGTGGGTTTCGCTGTCAATTCCAACATTTTTCGATACGATTATTAAGAATCAATTGTAAGGACTCGGAGGAAAAGTGACTTACTTGTTACCGCTTTCGTAAAAAACAGCAGGATCTCACAATCATTTTGCTCAAGAGAGTAACCCAAACCACAACCCCAGGCTTATGTTGAATGTCAGCGTCTGTTCGGTGGTCCTGCAGTATTTGTCATCTATGTAACAACAAATATAAAATATGTTCCGAACACTTCCCTCTCTACAACGCGATCTTGTCCCAGATACCGAAAAGAAAAGTGACGCTGGGGTTTTGAACTGGGTGACGCTTGTATTGACTGGCTCTGCGTCCTTCCAATATTTGCCGGAAGAAACCAGGAAATACCCCTTGTGTAGAATTATAGCTGAATATTCATGAATCAGTACTAACAGATCATTGTAGTTCCTTCATCAGTGGTAACCTTTTAACTCCCTGACAGATGCGCTATCGGGTAACTTGAGTAGCTCGATGCAATGAAGGTTGTTATCGGTGCGACTAGATGATGAAGTAGGCGTCGACGATCAAATTAAGTAGTCGCTTTCAAACAACTCCGACTTTCTTCTCCAACTCTATTCGATCAGCAATGGGCAATTTTTTGAACATGGTAAAGTAATGCGGCCAGCCGTTGGTTCGGTAGTGAGTGGATATGAAAGCAGGACAATGTAAAGGTGTCTTCGGCTACATACCCGCCGAAATTCAGCTAGCCGAAATGACCGATAAGATTGGCGATGGGCAAAAGCAGACCAAATCGGGCGAAGACCAACCGATTAACATACATTATCGTCGACAGGAAGTTGACAAACCATCTTTCTTTCTATCAAGCTAATACAGATCGCAGATCTACAAAGCTCAGATGAAGAATGTAAGCGATCAACTTATCTGTCAATCTGATAGATGACGAAACGTTTGCAGTTTAAATGCTAAATTTTGCAAACAAGCGAATGCCTAAACTATCAATCTGGGCTATCGAACCCACCAATATTTTCAAACAGATGCTAAAATGTGACGTCATGTTCGTGACAAGGTGCCCAACCAGAGAGGTTGTGAACCCTTGGAACCCAAACTCAGTAGATATGTCGGGCCGATGGAGGCCGGCTTTCACGTCACTTGACTCGTGGCAGTGCTCAAGAAAGTGGAAACGAGTGACCATTCTATGACCGTAATTGTCTGTTCTGGAGACACCAGAAGTGTTATTCAAAACACAACAGAATACATACCTGAGCAGTTTTTTAAGTCACTTGTAAAGGCATATTAACTCAAAACGCACCAGTAGTCATTTATTAGAGTGATTTCACACAATCGCCATCAGGTGAACAACAAGAAAAGAAAAAAGTACGAGTTAGAGCAGAAATAGCATTATTGACCATTTTCATTTCAGAAGAGGGTTAAGGGACCTCAGCTGGAGCTAGCAGCCCGATGGTTTGATGCGTGAAAGGAAGTAAGATCTTTTGCAGGGGAATCCTACACAGTTTTACTCGTGCAGCAGTGAGGTTAATCTAATCCTCATGAGTAAAGAGTGAAACTGCTGTGCCTAACTGTTAGTAATGCTGCGTACAGTAAATTTCTGGAGCTACATCATGATTCTGTGTTGCACGACTGTTAGCTCGTTACAAAGTTCGAAACGTTGAAGGTGATTTTTAGTCAGGCCCACGCAACTATACAAAGACTAATTGGCTTCATAAACTGAATACATCCAAACCATCGGGGTAACCATAGTAACTAACCTTTACGATGCTCATAGAATTAACAGTGAAAAAAGACAATAACTTCGGCTCATAGAGTGAAACCCCGCTCGTCACCCTCACCGGACGAGTCCGGATTAGAAGAAAACAGATCAGGTATGACAGTTATTACAAGCTTCGCCGACGGTAATACATTAGCTGTGCATATTGCCACTTAATAGCTATACAAGTATGCAGAAAAGAAGCCCAATTGAGAAGTAAAAGATGAAGAAATGGGGTCTAGTGACCAAAAAACACTTTAATCTAAGCTGAAATCCTCAACATTAGAGCGTCTACACCTTGAAAACAAGATGTCGAGTTGTGAATGAAAATAGAGCAATATTCGTGAGAGCTTCTCTGTGATATGAAAGTAAGCTAAATATAACCTAATCACATCTAACGAATTCAACTAATGGGTATCTTAAAAAGTATGTGAAAAGTGAGCATTTTGAGAAGCAATCAACACTAAAATGAAACAAAGAATTCGAACTTCATTGCCTGGAGAAAAACAGCACCAAGTGACAAATGCAGAACAGAGTAACAAGAGGACAAACGTATATGTTATTTCCATAACAGTGCACGTTGGCAATAAACAAAACTGGCTTAAATGCATGGCTGCGGGTATATGATGCACATACCTTTCTAGTGGGGACAAAGTGCCCTCGACAAGAACTGCATCCTTAGGAACATAAAATCAGGTTGCACAGTTTTCACTTCAATCACGAATAACTACACGAACTGGCCAGCTCACTTGTTGCACACACGTATTTGTACACAAGTGGCCATGAGTCCGACCGCACTACAGTTCGTTATGAAAGTGTCGGAGTAAATTTAACAGAAGAAAAATTGACAAGAAAAGAAGGGAACTGTTGTTCGAGAAAAACAGACACATCCCAAACTTTTACATATTACACACCGGGTACTATTCTCAACGGACAACCTAGGAGAGTATGTAATTTGGTCAATAGCATCCGTGAATACTGCTCGATGATGCGGTGATTCGTCTTCATAAGTTGTGAACACGTCGCTGCCTACTTGTCTGAACAATCACCGAGAACAACTAACATAAGTGAAACAACATAATTTTATCAGAACCTTCGAAAGAATGTGCGTATTGATAATTAAGCAAGCTGAGCAAAACGAGTGTACAAAATGAAGGAGCTATGAGAACATAAGCCTACCTCGATAGACTGCATCTGGTCTTCTTGTTGTAGAACATAACCAAGTTCATGAACATTCTCGTGGTCAGCACGGTCAAGCTGTGTTTGAATTGTACCAGTTTGATGAGGCAGGGAAACAGTAGGCAAATCATCTTCAGAATTAATGCCAAGAAGATCTGCGACAGGTGGATCCGATCGACGAGTCAAAAGACGCAGCTTTATAGCCTATGATACCCAGATGAAGTATGGGAATTAGATAAAGTAAGTTGGCTAAATGTTACATTCACCTCGCATACGGTAAGAAACAACGAACAAGTGTTTTTAACTGTCAAACACCAATCTACCGATTCCGTAGCAGAGACTGTTTCTGTCGAAGTCCCAGCTCACACGTTGGCCAGTATGTTGCACAACAACTAGCATTATGACCTGAAAATGCCTGAAAACCTTACGCACCATCGGCATCGAGTGCGGCTGCAAAAACGTCACGGACCGTGGATTTCAGGTAGGTGAAGATCAGAGGAAGCAAGACATCTTATTATAGAAAAACCTAAGAAGCTGAACAAAAAACAATGGTCAACCTACGGAAAGCGTGACACACCGCAACTCAAATCAAGGCTTTCATTGATTTACAACGGCCATGAGCTTGACCAGGTGGTAATGATCCTCGAGTCCTCGCTCAATGCAACAGTGACGCGGCACAGACTCAAAGAAACGTTGCCAGAATGAGAGAACAAAGAAAGGACAAACGATGTAAAACAAAAAACAGAAATAGAAGCGTAGTGAGTCCAAGCATACCACTGTCTACAACGCAGCGCTATCGTGGGCAGCGTTTCTAACCAGTAATTTGAGCGACACCCACTTACCCCACTCAGCGAAATAATCGATATATTCACATTTGGAAACCATGTTGTTGATGATCCCCCTGCGAGGTAGACGCGCAGGTGACATGCGGAATAAGTCACTCTGTCGGGGAAGAACTCAATTCCCCGAAAATACCGTCTTATTTGCCATCGCAGTGGCCTAACTCACTACTGACTGTAGTGACCTTTATAGTCGGCACGGTCATGTGCCACTTCACCCATCAGGTGTGTTCCCAACCTTTATGCCAATGTCTGGCGCCTTGCACACACGCACGTACTTTTAATTGAGACGTCAAGGTACTGCCTCGATCTTTGTCTGGTCCACTTCTGTCCTTGTTTTCTCATTGGTCACAAACCCTTTAAATGTGGTCTAGTTTGTGACCGCCCGGTCTTCGGATTGAGTGACATAAAGTAGCTCTGTCCGGAGGCCGGTCTTTTCTCTGTGTTCGTTCGTTAGCCTCAAGTGGTTGGGTTGACCGGGAAGATTCGTATTAATCTTGCATATTTCGTAGTCCGTCGTTCAGAACCGTTGAACGTCGTTCCGTTATCTACCGTTCCACTAACCGTTATTCCGTTGTCTGTTTTACGCGCTCGTAGGCCGCATACCAAGTTACAACACACCTAAATATCGCAGACTGTGTAACCCAATTACTTGACCAAGTGGTTGTTTACCCTGTTGACCGAAATGTAAACCGAACTTCCCTGTTGTCCACGTCAGCATCCTACTGATTGTTCGTTAACCCGTGAAAATAACGAATTTCATAGAGACCAGACTAGTTATTCACATTATTCAGCATGCTTTACAAGCCCTTGGTCGAAAAGCTGAGCGGAACATCATATGCATCCTTTGTCGGTCAACTTAGCATCGAAAAGATAACACCAACCTCTGGATTTCTTAAATGCGTCTTTTGCACCGTCGCCCACGACAAAGTTGAAAGGAAAGGGGGAGAACAGAGTTCCCCGGAAAACTCCACTGGAATTGACGAATGCCCGAAACGGTTTACCATAAATTCTCACCCCGTAGACACCGTGAGCATACATATGTCTTCAACAAATGTAGGTAATTCCCAAATATTCCCGTGCCAAGTAGACAGTTTTAAAAGACGATACGAGCAACCGCATCGACCGTCAACTGTTTATGAAAGCGCCGGCACTTCAATACCCGTCGTATGGTCAAAATGCAGTCGATGCACATTCAACGGGATTGGAATCCTGCGTCACCTCCAGGCAAGTGGATTTTCTTGACTTGGATGAGTCGATACAATACGGAACCGATGAGTAAGTTAAATGTGACAGAAGCTAACCTGATGCCTCTGTAGATGCTATACACACTTTGGATCCCCTTTTTATGGGTGCGGTAACAACAGCAGTTACTCAGAATAATTAGCACCAAGGACAGAGTGCCTCTTCGGATTCCTAAAACCGTCGGAGAGTTTTGTCAGTTTTTGACACAATTTCCTCCCTCCAACATTCGTGAGGAGGAAGAGAAGATCAAACACAGAAGACCTGCTAAACCCCAGTAATTCAGACTCCTGGATCAGTTCCTTTTCAAGGGAAAGGCCTCTAAAGAGCAATAACTGACCATCTGCGTTTTGTTAGGACCGGCTGAACTGTTTAAAGTATTCAGCTCGTCTGGTACGTTGGTACGAATAACTCATTATTAGTGAACCATCTTTCTAGAAGAGCCTCGCTTGAACCAACCCGGCGGTCAAAACAACCATGGATCATGGAGAACTGTATTCTACTATTTCCAGATAAGACTCACTAGATTGACAGTTATTTGCCTTGAATTTACAAAGACACGAAAAAAACAGGGACAAAACGAGCACACACAACAGTATAACCCGAATTCAAGTAGTTTCCTCAAAATGTACGACAAACTGTAGTGGTGCCACCCGTAAATAACTGATTTATAACCGACTTGTGTCTATGTCCATAGTAAGGTGCAATACTGAAAATACAGACATCGTCAGTGGTAAACATTTGTTATAGTCTCTCATCATCGTCGATGCACTGTGCTTAGACGCCAAATACATTCCAAGCTGCTCCTTCTCTTAGGTTATGCATTTAATATAGCTACGTCAATGTTTGGTCTGCATCGGAAGTTAGAAGGAAACGTCACAAAGTGCGACCTTCATAGCAGTCGACGAACTGCTCCTTCAGATGAACGCTGATTTTATGAATAGGCAATGCTTTGTTGAATTATCATTATCACCTTCAACATCAAACCGTACCCGTGGGTGCAATGGGGAAGGCTGCTGTTGGTCCTGGCTATGATCCACGAGGTTGCACGACAATGAACAAGTATAAATGTACACTGAAGAAAAAGAAAGGAACGAAAACAAGCAAGAATAATTGAGTTCCCCGAAGAAGAAAGTGTAAGCACGTCTGCAAATACGGAGTCGCCACTGACTGTCATTTCAATGTTTCCAACCAACGATCTGGATGATCACAAACTCTTATCCAGGTAGACGATATCTATGGACCCTGAACGTCGGAACAATCAAGACTTTCATAGCCCGTGACCACATCAATACATGATTATCTAGCGGTTTCCTACAATTATTAACTTCCACAGTGAACAGTGCGCGTTGCGGTAGACCCTTCATCGACATACGAAATACATGATCCAACCAGCGAAGATGGTGCATTTTTGCTATCTCGGTTACTGGTCGAGAAGTGGCACATTTCTCGAATACACGCTGACGGACCGTCGCGTTGCACACAGTTAGGCCATTTGGTATAAAGGCTTAGTGGCAGAAATAAAGGTGACCAAATTTTCACAATCTGTATGCATCTTCTGCAGGAATTGGTTAGGCTCCTGATCCACAGAGCAAACCTGGGCACACACACACGAGATTAGTAAATTTTAACTTTATTCAACAAACGAACGTTTTTGCGACGCCACAAGTGACGGTGGTTGGTGGATGCATGCAATGCCGACAAGCCACATCATTTAACCGATCCAACGGGGTCTGCATGTTCTCTGCAGAAGAACTAAATAAAGCAAGGCTATCCAAACGCTCAATATCAGTCAGCCTACCTGGTAGAAGGTCCATTATGAGATCCTCGGAACCTCCGGGTGCCCATCACAAAATTGAAAAAGAAAGGAAAGATGGACCAAGACTGTCGAATGCCAACAGATGTGGAAAACGCCCGAAATGGCTGCCCATAAATGCTCATTTTAAATTCAGAGCGGATATGAGATGACTTTAGCAAAATGGCATACTTCACTAGAGCTCTTCTGTAGTGGAGATAGCTCCAGAGAGTGTCAGGCAACCGAGTCAGAAGCAACCTGCACTTCATCAAATGTTTCGGCCGTTGACTGAGAAATGAGGACCGATGCTCCAGTGTTTGTCATAAATTGAGAACGTGATCGATACATCCGTAACGGGCCAGTTATTCTCTTATATAATTCTCTCTGTTTCAGAAGTCGCTCATTATGACACCCGTGACCATTTTGGATAGGACAGAGACAAGGTTAATAGCTCTGTGACTGTCACATGATGTCCTAGGACCTATACGAAAATGGGAATGGTTGGTGATAAACATTATCAGGCATTTCTTCAACCTTTCAAACGGAACAGAAGAGTGTGATCGGTTCAGACTATCTTTCACCACAATCTTTGAAAAATGTTGGAGAGGTCCGGATCATTTCAGGCTTCCGACGGAATGCCAACTACCTAAACAACTCCCATATACACGACTGAATGACCTGTATCATCACGGCTGAACGTTTACTCGAAGTGCTCAGCTCATCTGTCACGTCGCCAAGATAGACTGTAAATTTGCCAGCCATCAATACCGCCACACGGTCTTGCAGACAGTTAGTGCACTCGTGAATCAGGAAGAAGGGTGCCCGGCTATTACCCGCTAAAAAGTGCCTTCTCCATCTCTTCGGCCTGCTCGGAGAAGTAAGTTTCATGGTCCTTACGCAATCTTCGTAAGTTTACGTTTCAGTTCACAGCAGTCATTGTTTTCCTAGTCAAGGGGATCAGTTGACGTTTGTTGTTAAGATCTGCCGTGTCGACAGAAATCCAATGATGTCGGATTCACAGTGCTCCTTGAAATAGACGTATTACAAGAAGTTCGCATGGCTGTTGACATTTGTGTCCAATAGCAATTTCGGTAAACCCACTGTTGTAATCCCAGTAGTTTAACCGTTAGTGACGTTTCACAAGTGGTTTCGTCTACTCTCACCACTGAGTATTTGGTGTTTATGAGTGGATGAGTAAACGATAAGATCGAGCGGACACAAAAGGCACAATCAGGTGGTTATTTCAAAATTAATGGCAATCTTTACTAGAATGATGTCACCGACAGCCGACGGCGATACGATTACTTTGCGTCCACGGCTAAATTAATCCCCACCATCATCACAGACGACAATATATCAGTGATTTACACTGAGGCTTAACTGCCACACAACCATGGAGACGAAATAAACTCTGTTTAGGAAGAGAGAAGAAAAAAGGGAGAGGGGAGGGGACCTAATCACTAAAAATAGCTACGTCTACACTCAAACATATAACATCAAGGCGCCTACACCTTGCAAACAAACAGCCAAGCCGTAAGTGAAAGTAAGGCGTCATCAGCAAGACAGCTTTCTTACGGCTTTCACTGCCCCGCGTCATTAAGTGCACTCACTTCAAAAACAACTCGGTTAAACAACGACAACATTCATGCCAATGAGCTCGGTTAGCCGCCACCTCACCTAACGTCTTCAGCCACCGACTCTGCGAGTCATGAGATCCTCAGCCCGGGAGACGAACACGACCTACAGGAGCCAGTCCTTTCGTGAATGACTTCATTTCTCTACGACATGTCATCATCTGTCCACTTCGCACCTTACGCCAGTCGGTCGCAATGTCAGCGAACAGTGCCCGATTTGGCAGATGACCAGCTGGCATCCTTGGCACATGACCCAGCCTTCTAAGTCTGTGCGAATGTAATGACTGAACGAAAGAACTCGTTTGACAATTACTGTCAAATACCAGCTTCCTAATCTCCTCATTTTTTACTCACTGATGCCACCCGACACGAGCGATCGAACGCAAATATCGGTGATCAAATACCTGAAGACGGTTCACGTCTTCTGTCCTGATCTATCAGATCTTGATGCTTTAAAGTAATAAAGCCTTCACTGTCGCCTTATATACACGACTCTTAAGCCTAAGAGAGAGACCACTCTGTCACCATAGGTGCCTCAGAATAGCGAACACCGTCCTAGCCTTGAAAATACGCGCTTCCATTTAATTTCCTACACCTCCGCCGCCGCCGCGGCTGATGCACCTTCCCAAATACACGAACCGACCAACAACCTTCATTACCTAACAATAAATCCACGTAGTCACAACAATTTTGCGGAAGCACTTTGCATTTTGAGGCTGCAAAGCGCATTCCGAAAGACTTAGCAGAATGCGAAATAGCATTTAGCGCTGTTTGTGCCGTTTGAAAGTTGTAAAACAGCAACACATTATCGTCAACATAATCAACATCAGTCAGTTTTCCGTCAGATAGAAGGTCCGCAAAGGCATCTTATGAGTGTCTGAGACAGTCCCCCATTATTTCTTCTATAATAAAATTGAAAAAAGTGGTGAGAGGTGACAGCCTTGATGTTCGCCATTCCTGGTGCTGAAACTGTTAGATAGTTCACCATAAACCCTAGCCTAAACTGAAATATGGGAATAAAGCGCTGACAGTATATCTACAAACTTAGTCGGTGCACCCCTGCGTTTAAGCGACTGTAAAAGTGTACATCGATCCACCGAACCGAAAGAACCTTTATAATCAAGAAATGCGGCAATGTTGACGCTGCCCCCAGAATTTGGCGAAGAGTAAAAATGTGATCAATACATCTTCGTCCAGGGCAAAACCCTGTGTGTTCTTCTTTAATGTTTGCCTCTAGAACTGCAAGGAGTGGACGATGTATAATGGATGCCGGAACCCTAGTAATTACTGGGGTTAGGTTAATTCATTTATGGTTTTCGCAAAAGCTCCTGATACCTTTTTTGAATATATGAACTATTACCAAGTGACCCCAGCATACAGACAAACTTTTTGTGATCCAAACCCCCAAATGTTCTCTTTATGGTGTTTTTCTTCACCCTAGTTGTTTTGGCAGTTTTGCCGACCAGTTAAGATGTTAAATATGCCAAACACAAGCTAGAAACGAGAGTGAGAGAAGTCAACAGAAATACTCATCCGTATGTGTACGATGGTGGATGCAACAGGCAATGTTTACACTGAATGGTGGCAGATAAAGCGTCGGACAACCAGCTGTGTGCATGTCGATATGAATGAGGTAAGGGCGCCCAGGCATTAGGAACCCTACGCTCCGACCTACACTACAATGAAAGGGTTGGACAAGGATGGTCTGGAGTATATCTCCTTTCGTGATCAAGCATCAAGGCTTACTTTAATCCTAAACCAGGAATGGAGGCACCAATTTGTTACACAATGGCAAAATTATGGAGGTAATGTTAGGACTGTAGCGACCAGCAATCGTGTGGCTTCTCTAAGGATCCCGGCCGCAACCGTGTCTTCTCGCTTGTCTGTTCTGTACGCATGATTCTGTGTACGGCTGCAACAGGAGGCCTGATACGAATTCAGTGCCACTTTCTTCAGTCGTGTAACTAATCGCACGCGGCGAATGCTTGCCCTTTTCATTCTTCAAGGTCGTTTAACGCGAACCTATTCGAGCGTTGATTTTGCGCTTGAAGGTTCCACGCACTTTTCTCTTGGCGCGCTTTTGAGCGCCGTCGAATGGGCTGTGGCCAGTCTCATGCTTCTCTTCTCTTTCCTCTTGGTTGTTGCCGTTGGTCCCAGATTAGTCTACAACTAGCTCCTTATCATATTCCCAAACATTGCTGGAAATATACGGTTTGTTTCCAAACCCCGCCATGTTCTCTAGTTCGATGCCTGTCGGGACTACGTTACGACTGCTCTTCAGGAAAGGCGTATTAAACTGTCAGTGGACGAGGGTCTGGCGCATACGCACTTGTTCACTACAAGACCAATTTTCTTGGAGGTTAGTTAAAATTGTCTGTTGTAGGTAAATGTACAAGTGTCATGGTGAATGGAGACTGCCGATGACGCCGGGAAGGCAACGATTGTGAACAATCTCCGATAGCCCTTAGAAAATATGAGTATTGGTAACTCTGTAGCAAAGTAAAGTAAAAACAAAACTACGTTTTGAGGCATGCGCATAGACGAGAACATTTCAAATAACTGGGCTCCAACACTACGAACGCGTGATTAGACTATTGAACATATAGACGAAAACTATGTCTTGGTTTTTGGTTAATTGCTTTCCGGGACAGAGGACGCCTGAGTTGCACCAGAAAAAAGAAGACATGACCCTGATGATTCAGACTATTAACCTCACAATCCCACATCATCCGCCGAAGCATTGGGGTAAATCCATCCGCATGAATCAACCACCGAATCAGTTGAGATAAAAGTAACATAACTACTTGCCGATTGGACCCTTTGAAACCGTTGCAGAATGCGCTGGAAATCCGATTTTAGCCTCTCCGCGCTAATCTTCGTCACCTTTAGGACATAAATACATTGCGAAATGCAATACCTGATCCATGTTAGAGCACCCCACAAGTTCAGTGAACTTAGCACTGGTCGCCTCAATAAGCCTAGTGGCGTGTTTTTCCTTTTGATTTCTGACAACATAAGGAAACTGGGAACTTACAGCAAGTCAGTCTTCATTTTAGAATCACCAGAAATAGTGATGTTTTGGTTGAGGGCTTCAAGTTCATTATCTACAAGTCAACTCCGACAGTACCGAACATACTTAGCTGGCCGATTTCTTTAATATTTTTAGAAATCTTTTGTAGGTGTTCGTTGGCTACGTTGTCATCTGTGGAAACGTGTTGAGAGATAACCCATTGCAACTACCTTCACACATTGCGAGGTAAAAGGGGATGCTCAAACGGGACAACCCGCTACTTTTGAATTCAGCGATTCAGCGATTCAAAGGTTGATACACGGGTTCGAGGCAGAGACCCAAGGGTCCCGGATCCAGTCGGTTTTTCCTGTTCAATGTGAAGCGGCCGTCT